>JAQNCA010000032.1:19915942-19925948 GCA_029783725.1 Acanthurus tractus | reverse complement strand
ATTCCCATTGGAGCCCATGTTAAAATGGCCAACTTTAGAGCAGAAATAAACATATTTACAGCCTGGTTCAAACAACAGTTTTTTGTCTACAGCTTCTCTGTCATCTCATGAAAACTCTGAGGGGGGTGATTTTTTTTCTAACTCATCTGTTTTTTTGGTTATTTTTTAGGGTTTGTCCAGTGTTTTACACAGTCAATGGGATGGAGTTACAAAAACTGTCCACTGAATGAAAAGCTGTCTCACCTGAGTCGTCATTGCTGTGATTTTGGAGATAATTGGTTCACATCATGTGCTGGTAAAGTTTCTTGCTGCTGATAGGTTTGGAGACACAGTTATAAGTGGACTAACTGCAGAGCAGAGGACCGAGGTTGCATCCCTCTGCTGTGCCTGTGTTCGGAGTAAAAATGGAGTGTTTTTTTTTTCCACCTTACCTGATGGAAAATCATACACCTTTGCACACATGGAATGACCTAGGCACTGCTTCGTTGGCGAGGTGGTATAAAATGCAGAGCTAAAAAAAAAAAAAAAATCGATAAAAAGTAGTCCAACATTGGTGTTTCTTCCCTCAAGCTGTTCAGGAGCAGTGTGCAGGACGTGCATCCTCAACTGACCTACTTGGCTGAGAGGCAAACTATAATGGATCTCAGGAAGCAGGTGTGTTATCACATGCTTATTGTAGGCTTTGAAAAAAAAAAAGCTTTCAAACATAAAATCACCGTATTACTGATGTCAGAGAAATTTGGCCCGTAATCATTTAGATAGTACAAACTACATGGTACATTAACCTGGAAAAGCGTCAGTGGAGAAAATAGTGCATTTCTAAAGGGACTACTTTCACCTGTGGATGGACACACATTTGGTGCTCTTGTCTGTAAATCTGACAGCAGAGTAGTTTCTTGTGAAAGTGAGTTCAAATTAAGTACATGCAGTGCAGAAATCTGGGCTTGTTTGTGTTTTTATACCGTTTTTATTAGATTTAATGAGCATCAGCGGCACTCGAAGGCATTGGGATATGATACATTAGGCACTGACTGTGCATACGATATTTCATGGATCTTCTGGAGATGAACAAACACATAACCTCTTTATTTTTTATTTATATATTTATCTCTAAAATTCCATCCGTTTGGTGGACAGTAATCAAGTAAACTGGCTTCATATTGCAGTCACTCGTCATCTGTCTGTCCTGGTGGACAATAACAGCAGAGCCTGAACACCAACACGGCAAAGTTTGCTAGTGGCAGATTCATAAATTAAAGTTGAGTTTTATCTTTTATACTTCAACACAACATTTCAACTAAAAAAACAGTGTGGAGTTGCATGTTCTCACCCTGTCTGCGTAGGTTTCCTCTGGGTGCTTCAGTTTCCTCCCACAGTCCACGAACTTGCAGGTTAAGTGAACTGAAAACTAAATTGCCTGCAGGTGTGAATGTGAGTGTGAATTTGTTTGTCTCCATGAGTTATCTCTGTAATAGACTGCCGACTAGTCCAGGGTGTACTCACCCATTTCATGATGGGATAGACTCGAGTCCCCTGAGACTCGCAGCAGGGAGAAGCCTGGAAAAGAGGTGTGTTTAAAACAGCTGTTACCGGCAAATGTATTTTTCCGGACCATATTTGCAAACAAGGAGGGTTTCTGAGGGATCTGTTATTTTGAATTTTTTGGAAACTGAATTTTTAAGATGAAAGTGGATGTTTTATTAAAAATGTTCAGGTAGAAGTTTCACACAGGAGCAGTCGCCTCGTGTTTTGATGCACCACACTGATTGGGAGGAGATTATTTGCAGTGTTTTCAGGTTTGTAATGGGAAACTGTGAAGATTCGTCAGTCGATCTCACATTTTGTCAGAGGAATAATTTAATTCAAACCTCATGCAGGTCCAAGACATTTGCCATGTGGCTTTGTTTTGCTGCCTCCTGGTGTTTTGGCTTTTGTTTTGCATGTGGTTAAGACTCCATTCATGCTGTAATAGCACAGGGGAAATTATGAGAGCGGTGCCTTAACTGATGGGATTAAATTTTTGTCCCTGCTTTAAAACCTGTGTTGCAGAGTGTTGCAGTCATACCTGGCTGGGTTTGCCGTGTAGTTGAGTTACAGTATAGCAGTGCTGACCCTCGCTGCATGTGGTGGTGCACTGTGGTGATTCTGCTGGCTGTTTCACCTGATGTAATTCAGTGCTAATCTGGAGTTGTTTCCGTCTTTTTTGCTCAATAAAAGTGTCAATAAAATCACTCCTCCTGAGTTTAACTGGGCATCTCTATAAGCTTATCAGTGCCAACAAACTGCCTTATTTCCAAGTAATTGAGTAGTTCCTTTGTGGCCACCCTCAGGAGGTGAAAACATTGGTCCAGAGCTTGCAGAGTCTGAGATCCAAAGCCTTTTCTGTTGCACCTTTTCTGCTTAAATGAAGATCGACAAGGGCACCTATAGGATTAATTAATGAGGCGAATCTTACATGTTACACGATGCTGTCAGCACACTGATTATGCATTGACGAATTATTGAAATTATTGGTAGTTTTGTCAGGCTTATGTGCCACAAAAGGTTGCTCGTGTTTTGGAAATGTCACAGTCCAGTCAGGTTTTATTGTGACCCTGTTACCAGTGTTTTCCCAAATAATCAGATACTTTAATGTAACTGAGTTTTGTCACTTTATGTCCCTCACTTGGGCTTTTTCCGTCCGTCTCTTCAGTTACACCTCGTCCTCTCGTTTGAGCTTACTTTGTATTTTGGTCCAGTTTTCAGTTCGCTCTTTGCTGAGTCGTCTGCTCTGTTTGCCTGTTTTTCTGTGTCCAAGTTTTTGTTCTCTTCAATTAAATATTTCTGCTTTTGATCTTGCCGGCTCAGTCTCCTGCATTTGAGCCCACCTGCTCCACTCTCTTTGTGACGGCACGTATTAGCTTGAATACTCATAAGCAGCATTTGTCAGCAGTAAAGGAATTTATAATCAGCACTTTTAATACTCTGCTCATTTTTTATTTCATTTTCTTAAATCTTTCAATTTCTCAAAAAAAATTTATAATATATTTTTAATATATTTCTTTGATGGCTTCACTGAGGACTGGAACGAAACTGAGTTTTTTCTGTGTGTTTTCTCCTTTTGTCAACACAAAATGTATGTTTTTCATCATTGAGAATAAACATTTCAGGACCTCAGATTCAGGATATGTTCACTCCAGCCCCAAAAAAATCTAAAAATCCAACAATGCAGCATTATACATGTACTTTTGTGTTGGATGAGAACTGGACTTCTAGTCTAAGACAGCCTGCTGGTCTAAGCTTTAATTGAGGCTTCTGATTGATGTTTCTGTGTTGACCAAAAAACTGTGTGCAACGTACATGGGAGTTTTATTGAATTAAGAAAAAGGAAAGCTAATTTGAAAATAAATATGTGTATGAGTGGACTTTCAGAGACTGACATTAAGTCTGTTTACGGCCGTTGTACATATTAAACAGGTGATTGAAAAGGTTAGGTTGTCTTTGTTGGTTTGGCGTTGGGAGTCCACACCGATGATGGTGGGCTGATGGCCCAGTAATGAGAACAAAAGGTTGCAGACACTGTTCAGCACAGCCCTTCGGGGGAAACTGGGACGTGAAAAAAGCCAGGCGACTCCTGTGCTAATGTGCTTTCTGTGCATCCCGAGACAACTAACGTTGCTGAAGGGAGGCCGCGCCATCTGTGCCCACACTGCAGGTGCACAAGTCAGGAAACTATAAAATTATTTTATGTCAGTGACTAAATGTCTTTATGTGCTGAACACTTAATCGCAGATTATTGCTGGTGGATTAATTAAAAATACAAAAGCTCATCTTCTTCTCAAAACAAGCATAAATGAATCTACTTGAAGTTGAACGTCAAATCATTTAATTCCTTTGAAACACATGCAGATTAATGTTTGTTTGTACAACAATAAAATAATGTACTTATCCCTCAGTTCTTACTCCACACTGTCATAGTAAGGGCTGTTTTGCATCCTGACACACTTTCACCAACCTAAACTCAACCTTTGCTCTGGTCTTTCTGTGCTAACATGTTCACTTTAACCGCCTCATAGAAACATAAGTGCTGTTAAACAAACATTATGGGAGCTGCAAGGTCACATATTTTACTGAGATCAATTCAATCTTCAACACATGGAGGGACAACGTCTGCACAGCTATTGCCTCCAAGTAGGGCAAGGTTGTGTGTGTGTGTGTGTGTGTGTGTGTGTGTGTGTCTGTGTCTGTGTGACAGAGAGAGAGAGAGCATATTATGTGTGTCACTTTGATTTAACCTTTAAAACATTCCATTCCAAAGCATTTTAGCTTTATTTAAAATATGCTGCCAATGCAAAGCTGAACATAAATGTATATAATGTGTTGAGCAGGTAGCAGCAAGCAGGCGTATAAAGGCAAAACAGGCAAAGCAGCAGGCAGAAAATGAATCATTTGACACAATATTTCATCCCTGCAATGTAGACAACCTAAAATATTGAGACTTTAAACTTTTCTCTGTTTACACTGAGATGTGGACGAGCGAACTGAGGATAGCTGAGCGGGCAGGCGATGGGATCTGTAGGGAAATTCATATACAATAAGGCAGATAAAGAGTAAATAAGGCTTATATGTCAAATGCATCTAAAACAGACAAAATACTAAATGCATTTTATTTATCTGTGTCTTTATTAAGTTTTTTTGGCAGTGAAGCTCCCATGTCGCAGCTGGATTGATGCTTAATGTTGCTCTTGCTATGTGCTCTTACGGAACTTAGCACATTATTTTTTGTTCTAAAAGGCATTAAACTTCTAACTGTGTCGTAAGTGATGACCACTGTCGTCCACATTGCAGAATAAGTGGGTTGTATGGATGTCAGACAGGCCAACAGAGGAGACCGATAAGGGCTGTGGAGATAAAAGAGGGACGAGGCAGGTTAAAAATGAGAAAAAAAAAGGTTCAGGAGTGGTCACAGGCAGAGAAGCAGAAACAGCTCAGGCAGACAAACAGGAACAAGCTCAGACCAATAGACAGGAACAGGTATCAGTTCACAAACAGACCGTGGGTGAGAAGTAGCAACAAGCTTTAATGTCATGTTCAGACTGCACAATATTTTTTTTTTTGTCTGTTTTTTTAGAGGTCGCCGTGTCAGTTTAGGGGATTGTAGTCATAAATTCTCACCGTGACTTGGCCAAGAAACATGACAGACTGCATGTTGGTCCTCGACCAATGATAACTTGATGTCTTTTTGGTCCTTCAGGCTGTCATTGGCCAACCGGTGCTGAGGACTGAGTGTAAACTGGAACAACAATGTAAACAAGCGACGTTGCCCATGTCAGTGCGTACGATTCTGTCTGTCATGTGTTCAGAAAAACCTGAAGAAGACAGAAAATAACAACCTTTCTTCTGTCTCACCTTTTTCCACCTAGCAGCACCAACCCCATCCCTCTTTTCTTCCACCATGTTTACAGTTATGCATTGAAAAGCGCTCTTTGCTCCTACTGGCCAACATCACAGAACACTGTTGAATTTGTCTTACAAGAGAGAAGACAGAAAATACTGACACGCACATCTTTCTGTGAGGACCTCGTGAGGTGTCCCAGATGTGGCATTGGTTGACGACCTGGACGATCAATCACACCTGACTCTCATTTTCGCTCCTGACATCCTAAGGTTGTCAGATCACGCTGTTATTGGACTGATATCTTGCAGTCTGACCCGAGCATAACAGAGACAATGATACAGGTGCTGATGTATAGGTATCATCACACTACACGGGCTCAGTCGGAGAAAAAGATACAGACTTTGGAGGGAAGCAGAAATACATATGAGCACTGACAAAGAGCCCATTTACACTTAGTCATTTTGTATGCAACCAACAACCCTTCAAGACTGAAGGTGGTGTGAGACACAATCTAGCCAGATATTGGAAAGGTGTAAATGCATCCGTCTCTTCAAGACACATACACATGCTCAGTTCACAGTACTCCTCCTCACCTTCAGGCAGTCAGCGAGTAGCCAGAAGATGCATAAAATAAAGGATTATGATAACTAAGGCACAGTCCACACTAACATGGGTATTTTTAAAACAGGACTTTGTGCTGTCATGAGCATGCCACACCAGCAGGTGGTGATATAACAGTAACTCCAAAGATATGTTGGCCAATTAAAGCCTGAAAAAAAGGTTTTACGAGTAGCTGAACTACTGCCAGAGGTTTGACTCGTCCTCATTTAAAAGCTGCAAACACCCTTGTGCTGGACTGTGTGCATTTTTTGATGCATCTCTCTTTTCAATTCACATTTATGTGCAAATATTGTAAAAAGTCCTGCTTGCAAGTTTTGTTCCAGAAATATTTATTTTCTCGTGACAACAATGAAGAAAACAGCACAAGTTCTGACATCACTAGCCGGTAACTTTCCCCGTTTACATGAAAACACTGCAAACAGTTTCTGAAAATCTTCACCACACAGTTTTTGCTCACACATTTGTTTTCAATAGTTAAAAATTGCATTTGTTTGTGAATGAAAATCTAAATCCCATGTTATCAAAAATACCCCTCCACATGTGGACAATGCCTTAAATAGGAAGCACTTACCCGCCCAAAAACAAAGGAGCTAATCTTTCAACCAAGAATATCACATTCTTTCATAACATTACCTTCACTTAAAAATGTTTTACTCTTGTTAATTTGCTACTTTAAAAGATTGCATTATGTTGTAAAGTGCCCCAGTTATTGCAACCTCTCAGAGCGGTTAACTTCCTAGAAATCTTCATTTTGCCCCACAGTTCCTCTAAGATAGTTTGTTCTGTGCTAATTTGTATTTCCTGCAACAGTTCACTGATCTAATCTTAAAAACACAGGGGTCATTTTGATTCTCCTCTGGGTTCATTTAAAATACAAACACTAAAGCAAATGCTACAAATGGTGCAGTCAGACAATACTGTACAAAATTAAAGTGTGATGCATATTCATTTGTAGCACAGTTATGTCTGTTAAGGCTTATTTTGGTGTGTGTGTGTGTGTGTGTGTGTGTGTATGCGTGTGTGTGTGCCTCCAAGGCTTTGATTGAAGGTGGGCACATTTAAAAAGGTTCAGATTTGACGTTCTCACATGCAGAGTGCCAAAAGTGATGTGAGACAAACATTGTTTCCAAATGAAGACGTTATTTTTTTTTTTGCATTGCACAGACATTCTCATGAGTGGGAGTAAAAGAAGATTCGCAGCATTTGACACAATAACTCCTATTCAGATCTGTTACATAACAGATTTTCTAAATGTCACCGCAGCGTTACAGACATGACAATGACACAAACACACTCAGATACAAACCAAACCTGCAGACAGTTTTATGATAAAATGTGGCCTCGCTGGCCATTTGAGGTGAAGGAGGATGAAGCACGAAGCCGTGATGATGCTCCTCTGTTGCTTTAACTCTGTGTGCTCTCACTCGTATGAGAATGCTTCTTCTGTTCGCAGAGCGGTTTGACCAACACAGCATGGACGGATAAATTCTGCCTTTGTCGTGTTGTTTTGGCAGATCGTTGAGGTGCAAAAGGTTGTTTACACACACATGTGCACTCTCTCTAGTATCAGCAATTAAAAACTTACTGCCATTACACATTGTTACAAATGCTGATTCGCTTTATTATGTACTTTTTAACTCCTACATGATGTCATATCATTTTAATTTCAGTGTCGATAATAGCAAAAAAGCTCTAAGCAGGAGATCTTCTGACGTTCAGGCTGCGTTTTGATAACTACAAACTGTCTGTAACGTGTTCTCGTGATGCTCTCACTCTTATGCTGAAATGATCCACACTGTTCAGCACAACCAGCCTGGTTGCTCAGCACTTACCTCACTGCAGGATTATCTAA
Source organism: Acanthurus tractus (assembly GCA_029783725.1). Taxonomy (NCBI): domain Eukaryota; kingdom Metazoa; phylum Chordata; class Actinopteri; order Acanthuriformes; family Acanthuridae; genus Acanthurus; species Acanthurus tractus. The sequence continues at coordinate 19,918,098 of JAQNCA010000032.1, read as the reverse complement.
TAGAACTCCCAGGACCAGGACCGCGGTTTCAAAAGCCGAGACGATCCTGCTGTCAGATCTGCACCCCAGGCTTTAATTGGTCAGTGAGAACTGTACAGTAGCTGCTTGATTTGAATCAATGATCCTAGCGGGGTGAATATATTAATGCATAAAATATAAGCCTTGTTAATATTGATTAGCGAAATTTCGGTGTTTCCCCTTTAATTCACCGCACTCCTCCGCGACCAAAGCATTTCAAAAAGGGTACAGGCTGAATATAAGAGCATAACTCACTCTTGAATTCATCAGTATCTGTCAAACTTTCTGACATGTTTTCCAAAAGACCCCCGACAACATTTTGACTGGATTTGTGTGGGGTTTTTTTTCATATGTTGCATGTCACATGACTGTGGATAGATAGATGTCATAACCTTTGGCATGTTTGAACCAGATGTCAAGCTGTGAATCCTTCCGGTGATCCTCTGGCTTTTCATCTCGACCTCGCTCAGCATCACTGATGTTGTGGTTGTGTGTGTGATCAGAAGTGTGTCAGTTTTTGCTCCTGTAACCCCACAAACCAATGAGGTCTCAGTCTAAGCCTGCTAGAGTTCAGCATTTCAAGACAAGTGAGGTTGTTTTGGGTTAAACTTAAAGCTTTTGTAGCTGTTTTTGAATTTGCAAGTCGCCATTCAAAGCTTTGCTGTCATTCCCTCAACATATGGCTGAATTAGCTGTACTTGCTGTTACTAACAGGAAATGTTGATAACACTGATGTGTTGGCTTTGCCCTCACTTGCACATATTTTCTTTTTATCATGTCACATTTCTAAACCAACAAGTTCTTGTTTTGTCTTAGTTTTTCATGTCTTTTGTGCAATAAGAAAGACTAACTTCCATCAGTTTGCGGCAGATGATGGGCTTATTTTTAATCTAAACTTAAGTACTTCTTGCAGAGTCATTAGCAATGGAGAGGGTTTAGTGCGGATTTGAGGCTTTTCTCGTTCAGTATACATTTAATGTTTCTTTGCAGCTTTGGTTCAGACCAAAGGCCATTTGTGCACCTCCTTTTTTAAAAATATACTGCACATCACAGATATCCTCTGTTAGTTATATTTGCATATAGTTTAGAGTTCACATTTTTCCACAGGAACTTTTCCCCTTTAGAAGATATTTATCTTAATTGAGGTCACGCCATTGCATTTAATTTCCTTTCGTGCACAGAGAGGATTTGTGCTTGCAGCTTTTTAAGGCTATATGGAAAGTCTACTCCAGGAAATTGTGAGAGAAACGGAGGCAAAATGTGCTCAAATTATTGGTTTTCCTCATTTTATTAAACATAAAAAACATAACCCAACAGAAAAAGATCATTTTAAATAAAAAAACCAAAAAATTTCATGTAAAGGCTGTTTGCATAAAAATACTTTTTACGCTGACTTACAATGTGGGGTGAGACTGCGACATCTACGAATCTGAGTCAGTAGGAAAGTCCTGGTGAAAGATGTTTGCAGTCTGGGGTCTAACAGTGAGCTGATTGGCTGTTATTAACCTCGGTGGTGGGTGCAGAGGTGCAGGGCCGGAGATGCAGGCCATCAAATGCATCTGAAGGCAGCTGAATTAATTTTCCGCTCTCTCTCTCTCTCTCTCTCTCTCTCTCTCTAGGAAGCACAGCCATCTCATTTTCATTTAGTGTTTTGTTTACTTATACATGCAAAGGCCAGTGTCTGTCTGTCACTAATTAGCTTTTTGGCAAGGCCCTTGGTACATGTCAATACCAAATGCAATTACATGCGTGTGCTCGTTTGAGGATGAAGGTTCAATATGTTATTTACTGTGTACAATGCCCTTTGGGATTTGCCATACATGCATTTTCAGAGCCGTGTTCATTGTAGCCGCAGTTGATTTTGTGCTTTCATTTGCTTTATTTATACTGTTTTTTTTCCCTTTTGTTTCTTTATTGCTGCTTTGTATAACAATAATTACAGAGCGGTGATTGTACATTATGTTTGCTGTTGTTTGGCATTGACCTGTTGGTCTTTTTATGTACATGTTGAGCTGTTCGTCCTCACAGTCTGAGAGGAAACAGCACAAGTGTAAAAAAATTAACAGACAAGAAATGTGATAAATATAACTTTTCCTTAAAATGATCTGATTTGTACATTATCTTACAAGAAAAAAGGT
>JAQNCA010000032.1:19856576-19875749 GCA_029783725.1 Acanthurus tractus | reverse complement strand
CCCATCAAAACCAACCCCCGTTTTTTTTTTTGTCCTGTGGTGGGGTTTCTTTCTCCCCCGCCCCCCCCCCCACCCTCCCCCCCCCCCCCCCCACCACACAAAGCCTCAGCACAGTGCAGACGGCAGACAAAGAAACTCTTTCTAGAGTTTTATTTATTAGTGGCCTCTAAAAATCATTGTTTGTTCATTTTTAATTTTCCGTTTTTTAATGATGTTACACCTTAAATAACATCCAGCCTTTTTGCACAAACTATGTCCTGAAACCAAATGTTTGTCAAGAGGGGTTTTCATTGGACTGTGTCCCTGATTAAAAGGTTCAGAGGTTAGAGTCAGTGGGAGTTATAATCTTGAGACGTTATTATCCGGACTGTGTTAGCAGGGAAGGAGACAAAACATCTAATTACACTTTTAAACAGTGTTTTGTTTTAAAAAGGACACTTGTTCCTCATACTTATTTATTGAAAGCGGGATCGAATATTGCACTTTTATACTCCTCTCTCTCAAAACAGCAAAAATGGATAAATAAAACACATTTTAAGTGCATCTAAGTCAACAGACCATTGGCACCAGTTAAACTGTAAAACTCTCTTACAGGCTTAAAAAAAAACACAATCCACACAAATTATAACCCTCTGCAACCTTATAAAACACACTCGCCTGTGGATTTCAGTTTCTTGCTCTGCCTCTTTTTTTTTATTTTTTACCCTCAGGGTGCCTTCGCATTCACCCTTTAATCAAAGAAATAAGATACACACCAGTGAAATTGCCTGAGCTCACTCTGCTGTATTTTTTTAGTGACTTGAGGTAACCCAGTTCGAAGATAATTTGTATTAAACGCAGCCATTGTGCTGCAAACCCTGGAGGACTCCTGACTGCTAAGAGTTTAATGCCATTGTCTAATTTCTTCAGTCAGTTTTGTCATGTTTTTCGTGTCCAGGTAATTTAAAGTCTAGTGTGTTTGTGCTCCTTCTCCGTGGGGGGGTTTAATGATTTCTTTTAATAATTCAGAGAAAAAAAAAAAAACTCTTAGACAGTCTGATGCTGACTGAAAAACTTTTGTCAGCAAATAAAGCCACTGCTATTTAGAATTGATTGTTGATAGTTTTCTGCTTTGGGATTCAGAAAGATTGTGTTGACTTTGAGAGTGTGTGTGTTTGTGTGTGTGTGTGTGTGTGTGTGTCTGTGTCATTTGTCATACACATGTGTGACAAATGACACAATCCCCTTCTCAGCTTCCTCTATTTAAAACCTCTGCATAGACGTTCGCCGCTGTTCCATTTGTGGATCATGTGACACAAATTGCCGTCAGCATGATGGGCAGTCTCAAATTACACGCTGACAGCCGCTCACCACCTTTATTCTGTGGCAGCCTAAGTGGCCTTTTCAGTTAGCGTAAACATTTTCAAAAAGACATCCAATAATGTGAATAAATTGTGCATGGCAGGGAAGTCCAATCAAAGGCCCAGGACATCCTGCTTTCATAAAAAATGGTTTCCAGCTGACTTTTCTAATCCTCTGCAGCAATAACTTCAGTTTTTTTGCAGTTCAAAACGACTGCACTGGACTTCCAGGAAGGTTCATCAAAATATTGATCAACAGCACTGACTTGACAAAATTGATTCGTAGCTAAAAACTGTTGCCTGTTGATGGACTCTCCAACTTGTTCTCTGTATAACAAGAAAACATTTAGTTTTAAGATACTTCCAGTCTGCAGCAGGCCGGTTCGACTGCTGAGGAACAACAATAACAGACACAAAATGAACAGGGAATTTTTGATTTTTATTTGTACTTTAGTGAAAGGTTTTAATTCTAGGGTTCACTGAGTCTGATGATGAAGTTCAAATGATATTAAATGGCATTTTCTGTCTGTCTGCTTCAGCCTCCTGCTCAAAATATCACCTCAGTTCTCATTCAAGAAAAAAGAAAGAGCAAAAGAATGACAAAAAAATCAGAAAGAAAGTTATGATCTATATTTTTAAGTTATAAAGGCTCCTCTCAGTTGTGCATTAATTTAAAAAAACACCACATGGTACATACATACACTAAGACCTTATTGTAATACAGCCAATCAAGTCTTGCATTAGCTGGAGCGTCGGTGGTCTATCACAGGCAGAGCAGACGGCGGACTGCTGCACAACACAGCAGCCCACATGAGCTCCCCTGCTGAAGTCTTCCTCTTATCTAAATTATAATCATCAACACATGTCTTGTCCTGCACCTAAGCTTCATTGAACGAGCAACCAAACAAACATTCACCGTGGAGAAGCGCACTGCTAACGTCTGTTTGCAGGCTGGATGGCTAATTAGCTGCTCAGCTGCAGCACATTAAGCACAATGTGAACGCACCTCACTTTGCTTCAGTGAGATGCCGGTGTGGACTTCACTTTTTAATACCATCACCCGTGACATTTAGACTATAGTGCAAGTTTGTTACCTTTGTCTGTCTTTGCCTTTAGTTCACAGGCAGGAAACCAGAGTTTCAGAGAGGAAACTTTCCAAAGACTTTCTCAAATGTGTGTGACCCATTTGTTGCCATGTTAGATAGCTCTAACATTTAAAATGGAGAACTATACATGAACTATACATGAATAACCTTTATTTACCCTGTATAAGGCAGCACTTTGTGTGTATATAAGGGCTAACTGAAGTCAAAAGGATCAGTTTTACAGTTTTAGGAAACCTATCACAGTTTAATTTTTTTCTACATTTACACATTTAGTTCTGACTTTTGGTCATGGAGCAAGCGGACCTCATCTTTGTGGAGTTTGATGTCATTAACTTTCAAAAAGTGATCAAAATGATGATGCCATTATTACTGTGAAAATATTAGCCACCAAGCTCCCTCTTCTTAAAGGGGAGGAGGTCCAAAGGTTCAAAATCAGGAGAATTAAGCTGCTGTTGAATGAGTTAAAATCTTTGTTCCTAGATGATTGCATTAAGATTGCATGATTACTGCCTTTCAGTTCTCAACTAACCATAGTAGAAACACTTCAAATGTCAACTTAAATTATAATTCGAATCATCATAAAGGTTTGAACTTCAACTGCATGTGATAAGAGCTGTAATGTATAACTCACCTCCTCTTTCATTAAGCCACAAACTTATCAATCACCCCCCCGTGGCAGCAGCCTCTCTTTATGTGCATGTTACCTGCTGTGTATTGTAATTTCTTGCCTTGTCTTTGTTTGCAATCTGTCTCCTAGAACTTCTGTTTACAGAATACCAATTTGTTTTTCCAATAACACTGTAGTGACAAATGTAACTCCTGCCTTGTTTGCATTCACAGGATTTATTCATTTCAGGTAAACAAAACAATGTATTCATGTACGACCTCTATAACTACAACCAATGCTGGTACAAATAAATTTTTAGGTTTTTAACAGTATATGAATTTTTTATCTCTTCATGATTTACCAGAATTCTTAACTTAAGAAATTTTGATATTTTATTTAAAATCTAATTTCAGCCTCAAGGTTGTATGCCAAGTTTAAGTTTGACTGTAAGGACATTCAGATAACATGTAATAAAGGCTGTGATGGAACTTAAAGGACTGATAGAGTCTCATCACACAGTGCAACAACTGTCACCTGCAGACGTTCAATATCTGTAAAAAAAACAATGAAACCGCTGACCTACAATGCATCAAACATGGATGTTTCTGCAAAAAGAAAACCATGAAATTCTAAAATGTGTTTGCTTCACAGACATCTTAAATGAATTCGCATAAATGGGGCTGACCAGAGGGTGCAGTGATCCCTTTGACATTGACCTTTGACCACCAAAGTCAAATCAGTTCCTCCTTGAGGCTGACTAGACATTCAAGCCAAACTTGAAGAAATCCCCTAAGGATGTTCCTGAGATAAACAAACACAAAAATGGCCCAGTCAATCTACCAAACAACCACTGAGCAGAAAGCCTCTGCACTGCTGCAGAGCTGTGAACGCGACTGAGTTGGTGCCATTGTCTGCTAATTAAAGGAAACTCAACACAACTCAGAAGGAGTGAAAGGTGTGCAAGATGTTTCCGTGACATTTTGAAACAAAATGACAGAGCCGCCTTTGTGTCACGCGGGTCTCTGTTTTAATTAACCATCCTTCTTAATCACCTGTTCTTCGGAAAATGTGAGAGGAGTGATAGCAAAGGAGTATCAAAACACAATTTTTGCATTACGGTGCAACTTTTCATGACATTTTATGTTGTTAACTCTGACTTCAGTGTTTTTGTCATTAATCCACTCCCGCTGGGTTTGGAGTCATAGTGGAATTTTTAAGATTTAATAATATTGCTTTATTACAGTTCACTGCAAAGGATCAATCATGTAACTGCTGTAAACAAAAGTGTTTAAAAAAAATCCTCTCTGTGGTACAAAGACACTGACAGTCTGCAGAACAGTCACAATACTCCAGATGCAAGATCCAAGTTTCATCTTTCAAATTAAAAGCACAGGCAGAACCATAGGCCACTATTATCAGTGACACTGAAATTAATCTGGCTTTCTATCTGCCGCTGAAGTGATTTACCAGGACAGGCTGTTTGCTTTGACTTGTGCATTAAATTAGATCTATTTTCCACCTTTTTTAAGCCCTCGGAGAACACACACAGAAGGCAGACATCATGGCTATGAGTGGTTTTGAAAGGTACATCAAAAGAGTGGATTTAAATTCCTAAAACATAACAATGAGATGCCTGATTTCTTTTTATGTCGCTTTGATGTGAAATTTCTTGATGTTTCCAAGTATATTTTCTCTTGTAATACTAAATATCTGCACACCAGGAGAACATTGGAAATAACAGCATGCGGCATGACTTTGGCAAACGTGAAATACTCTAAAACCTTTTTCTATTCAGTCATTTTTTTGGAAATATGGCGTGTACACATACTGATATGCATTAACAGTAGCATAAAAATCAACTCCTACAATTTGATTTCAGATACATTATTGAACTTGATCACTTTTTAACCCTACAAATGTCCAAAAAGCCTCTTTTTCTGACTGTTCAGCAGGTTTGCTCAAACTTTCATATCATTTCAGAGTTTTTAATTGGACACTTGATGTGAAATAGAAATAAAAGGATATAAATATTTATTAAGTACTCATCTCCCATCTGTAAACCTACACAATGGAAATGAAATTTGAAAGATTAATCAATCGAACAGATCTTGATGGAGAAGAAAACGGTGAAGATAATATCATTCAGTCATTATAAGCTCATGAATTGGTAATGAAGCAGGCTAGTTTTCAGTTGAAGATTTTCTCACTTCCAATAAACCCGTAGAATGACCTTGGTCACTCACTCGAGATAATTATCTCCTAAAATCAATGGTGGGGCCTTTGACAAATGTGATCATCAAGACAACTCAGCATGCTTGAGTACCACTTCCTATTTCAATCACATCTCTTTCCCAACGAGCGGGGACCATCATGACTCGCGCCATGATGCGCCTACCCAGTATGCCTGGCGACAAGACACACCCTTCCTATGTCTCTGATTGGCTAAACCTCACTGGCTATAAACTGGCTACACACTGCTGTGGCAGACAATAATAAGAATAAAAATAAGAACTACTCATGTCGATTGGTTATCATACATCTGAGCAGAAACAGTGACACATAGAGTTCCCCACGGCTCGATAAGCTTCTTCTGTTCAACATCTATGTTTCCACTAAAGCACAGTTTGCACGTAAACAACCAAATATCTCATCATAATCTTGCATGAGACACTAAAGTTTACAGTATATAGTAATATCACCAGGTGCCACACAAACACTGAGCAGATAAACTGAACAAATCAAGCAGTGGATAGCAAGTCCCTCTTCAAATACACATAAACTAATAAAAATAAAGACAATACTGACATTAAGTAAGATATGATTCAGAAGTCATTCTTGACCTAAATTTCAAAACAATTAAGATCAAAATACTTCCAGCAGGATTCAAAAAATCGTGTCTATGCATTTATCTCCAGCAGGCTGAACCACTGTGATGCCTTTCTAAATGTCTCCTCACAAAGCTGATCAGACAGCTGCAGCTGAGTTCACACTTAGAGCAGGAGAGCAGATCCAAACCACCGCGGTTTTCAGATTTTGACACTTCACTTGTCATCAATTAATAGACTTTCAGGTGCTTCTTTTGCTTTACAAAGCACTAAAGACTAAAGGAGCAAAATACATTTCAGATTTGCTGCATAGTGATGAATTGTCAAGGTGACTATAAGTTCACGTGGAGAAGGTCTGTTTACTGAGATTCAGAGGTTAACATGGAAAAGAAGATGATTTCTTTTAATTACTCTTTAAAATCCTTCTTTAATTTTATAATTGTGCACTGTATTTTTTTAATTCCCTTGTGTTTCTTTTCTTAAGGCCTTGAATGTCTCATGTAAAACATTTTTTGTCATGTCGTTTAAAGGTACTACACAAATAAACTAACCTTGTTCACTGGATCAACATAGATCACATTTTCTATGTAAGAATATTAATTTTAGATAATTGTCTGATTCTCTTTATTTTTATTACATCAGTGCAGCTCATCTGTTGAAATTTTCTGTTCCTGTCTCTTTTTTAGCACCAAGTTTCCCCTCCCGAAGCACTTGATCAAAAAGAATGAATTTTATAACTCCTTTTATTGGCAGCACTTTTATTTTTTATTGTTTTGTTACGAAGTATCTTGAGAAAATGCAATCAACCGTCCGATCCAATTAGTGTCATCATTATGATATATTAAAGGCAATTCTGTGTGCTTGGCTTATTACAGTGGATTCTAAGGGTCATTTGCTGCTTAATTGACTTGCCAAAGAACAGGAAACCACATAGCCGAAAGGACTTTCTCGCTGTTTACGTTTCCCCCGTGGCGGTCTTGCTGTTGATCAGGGCAGCAGGTGTATAGCGCAGGATTACTTTCAGGTGATATGGATTGCCTTGGGAAAGTGGGGAAGAAATGGGCTTTGAGAGAACAAGGAGTAACTGCGGAGTTAAGTCGACACAGGAGTGAGGGAGCACTGAGGAGTGCTGTGCTTTTGCTTAGCAGGGTCAGGAAGAAAATGCTGAAATAGCTCAGTGACAGTCTGAAATAATTTACTGCGAGTGGCAAAGTTGTTGCAGTACGTGACAGGATTTTAAGAGAATGCAATCGGTCTGCAGGACATTACAAGAGTTGATACAGGTAGTGTTGGAAGATTTAAGGACAGTTAAATTTAACTATGATTCAACCTTTGGGTAATGAATCTGGCCTGTGATGGTATTTGTAGCAGTAAAGATTGAGAAATGACAAGGCTGCACATTGAACAATAACTTAACAGGATTTAAAAGTCAACTGTATTCGAGGATCTTTTGCAAAAAAGGCAAAACAGTTAGACAACAAATTGCCAAATTACCTTGAAAAGCTGTTGAAATGCAAATAGGAGGACTGGGTCCCCTTTTCAGAGTTGGGAAATATTGACTATTTATCATGTTAATAATTCAACCCACAGTGTAATTGTTGCATAATTCCTCTTAGGATATCCAAGCTAATGCTGTTTTTCATGGAGGAGAGAAATGAATTATAGAGATATCAAGCAGTGGGACGCTTCACACAAACTCCCGGGTCCTCCAGAAGACCAATCACATCATTTAAAACATCTTCAGATAAGATTTTTAATAAACTTCTGAGAATCACTTGAGAAAAAAACCCTGGTGGCTACATGTTATGATACTCAGTCCAGTTTTGTTATTGGCTACATGAATATGTATGAAGGGAGAATACATTAAAGAGCATAACCACCTTTTTTTTTTTCAAATAGCATGTTGATATGTTGCTTCATTACATTTCTATTAAAGTGTTTTTATGTTTTCTGACTCACTGAGTTGCATGGAGAACAGCTGAATGCAGTAAGTCTAATTGCAAATGCAGTTCCAGCACATACAGAGAAAAATGATAAGAAAAGGGGGAAAAAAAGAAACACGTTGGCTGAGTACAAAAAAAAAAAGACAAAGCAAAGATGAGGAAACTACCCCATGTGATGCAGCACGGATGCAGATGGCATTGCATTTGTTTTCCCTCTGGGAGTAGCTCTTACATCCCGAGACAAGCCAAGATCCATTTAGCACTGAGCATACAGAGCTGTGTCGAGTGATCTTATCTAAGACCATAAGCCTTGTTAGGAGCACTGAATTGGACACTGTCCTGCAATGGAAAGAAAAAAAAAAGACCAAACAAATTCTACCTCGGATCATACTTAAAATCACTCCAATATTTGGATATTGATTTAAAAAAAAAAAAAAAAAAAAACAAGGGCTGCATCGCTAATCCTTATGCAAAACACGGAAAGGGGAGAACTCAAAAGGAATGGTTTGAATAATAAATGCCCACAGCTGGAAAAAAAAAAAAAAGTGGGGAAAAAAAAGAGGGAGAGGACTACATCAGCAGATCTGGGACAAACAAGTAGGACGGGGCAGGGGGGGGGGGGCGGGGGCTGGCACAAGCTGCAAATTTTGACTAGTCACCCTGTTTTCCTACAGGCTATGTGAGCAACTGGAAAACAAAGAACTCAGCACTTGAATTATACCCCACCACAACCACCACCGGACTAATTTGCACTCTGCTTACTGCATCATATTCATGTGAGCTCTCTCCACCTCCTTTCACCCCCCACTCCCACCCCTTTCTACTTCCTGTGTCTTAACCCCCCCACACTCTCTCCATCTTCCAGTCCTCCGCAGCAGCCAGTTGAGATCCAGCTTACACTCTCCGTGTCCCGGCAGTCGCAGATAAACGTGTTTGTACCTCATAAATCTCTGCCTGCTTGTACCTTTTGTTCACAAGCAGAAAAGCAGAAGTGACGTCGCTGACTGTTGCCCCCCCCAACGCTGTTCCTTTCCTCACAATGAGACGGGACATGCAAAACATCTGCAAATCCAAAGCCATGTACTGCGTGGAACAGCTTTGGACATCAAACGAGAAGAAGGAGGATTAAAAAGCCACCATGTGGAGCAGAACTGCAGTGATCAATGACTGATGTTTGTTATTTTTAGAAAAACTATGAAGACTGCAAAGTGAGGCGCCTGTTGTTGTTCTACAGCATTTCTTAATTGATCCACCCACGCAAATGTTTTTTTTTTTACCTTCACTTGGAGGTCTATTGAACAATCCAAGTCTGTTTTCCTTGACATTGCTCTTTCAGGCAGTAATTCATGGATGTGTTCAGTGTGTCATAAAACAGCCAATGTCATCATAGAAAACCATATACATGGCATTAAGTATGCCTCACTATATTTTGCATAATGCCAGATCAAGGACCTGTCTATTTACTGCACCACTATGTGCATGTGCTTTTTACAAGGTGATATAACTGCATTTACAGTGCTGAGGTCAAAGTTTATTCCTGATCTTGGAAACAGCAGCTGAGTGAGTCTCATCACAAGATCCATTTAGCAGCTAAACTGGAGTTTTTGATCATATCAGATAATCTTCGTCAGTAGATGTGTTTACTTGACGTTTTTAAAATTAAAAGAAGTCAATACTGTTGTTTAGAGCTAAAAAAATAAATCAATTTTAACATCTACAATTTCATAACATCTCACTTCAGTGGGTCCAACACTTGATAATTAACAAAGTACTGATGAGGCTCATGTGTCTCTGCTAAGGTTTGTGGCTATGTGGTCATTAACCAAGTAAGTATCGAATGTCAAGATATTTCACACAAAACCACCAGTGTCACAGTGCCACATTGTGCAATGGAGGAAAAGTCAGGGGATCGTTCAAGCTATTGAAGTTTTATGTCCAAGTACCATGAATGCATGTGCAAAGCATGATGGTCATCTATACATTTGCTCTTTAGATACTTTGCTCTCTACAGCCGACACATAGCCACCTCGCAGGCATGGTTTCATATAAACGGGACAAAAAGGTTTTCATACAGGTCATGGAGTAGATATGTGAAGTGTCTTCTATCATATGTGTCTGACAGATGTGTGGAAGGTGAACTGTTTAACTACAATGTGCACTCTTGACTCTTGAATTGACATGTTTGTCAGCGTTCAGAATAAATGCAGAGACAGGCAGGAGAGCATGAAATAACAGAAACAGTTTTCTGGCAAATGATACCAATCAGATTTGTCAAGTGGCAGGTCACTTGCATGCAGTGGAAACACTGACAGCAGACAATTATGGCATGAATGAATAACAAAAGCGTAAATAAAAGGATGATGCAGAGCCATTTGTTCCCCGTAAATGCCCCTGTTTGGTCCGTTTTGTCATTGTTAAAAAACTATGTGCTTATATTCATGCACACCATTGCATTTAATGTGGAAACATGCACTCAAAGCGCTTCAGAAGAATCCGCTCTCCATTAAGTGCAAAACCAATCAATATCTGGCTTTACTAGCACTCAATCAAATACTTTAAACAAATTTACAGATAATTGTCCAATGAATAGCTCCGTTTGATGATTTTCATTAAAATCATCATCTCGCCCCTGCTCTGGGCCACACTTAGTTAATAGTCATTAGATGGGCATCATTAATTATGTCTTTCCTGCCAGAATGAGAATAATTTGCAGCTGGTGAGCTTCATGCCATTGGACCATGGACGCCGAGGTCTTTCTTTAGTTTAAATAAAACTGCTGAAGTTATGGAAATAGTCATGATCGTCCAAAGTCCAACTTGGTCCGATACAGTCACGTCTGTGTCTTGTAAATACCTCTGTCCTTTCCAGCCTCCATCTGAAAAGGTTAGAGGATTTTGAGGGGTTTAAAGAAGGCCACCAACCAACAGCAGAACCATCTGAAGCTTTGCAACTGTTTCCCTGAGGATTTTTTTATTTTTTCTGTGATATTACACCACCAGTTTGAATCAGTTTTGGGTTAAATCCACCTTCAGTAATTTCTAATAAGATTAATCAGTTTGCAGCCTTGTAATTACTTTAATGTGATTGTGTTTGAGCACAACTTTACAAGAAGCTGTTTGGGAAGTCAGTTCTTTAATATATATATATAATAGTGTTTCTAGTTCTGAGGAATGAATCTAAGGTTTGCTATCATTAATGTGTTGACATTAATAAATGTGTGTTGAAGGAATACCTCTCATAAAAATGTAAAACATGATTGGGATAAACAGCCACCTATGGACAGTTTAACATTAAATGCAACTAAACACATTTTACCACCATTTCAACATCAGAGATGGGTGAAATACTTGCAGTGTTTCTAATACTGTTCACTCTCCATCATTAACAACTTGAAATCCAAGCTTTGTTATTGAGATTCCCACCAAGATAATCATGTGCAACAGTGGGAGAAAATCTTAATTCCTTATAAAGTCTCACTTTATGCTCACAACAAACCTGATGACAGAAATCTTCTTGTCTGACAGCTGCAATGGAATTGACTTCAAAAGAATTTCACATTAAGATATTTCTTGTTTTTATTGGGGTTTATAAGAAGTAAGACGCTAAATTTGTTTTTTTACATTGAATATAAGGTGATTAAAATCAACTTAGTCATGCAAACACCTTTAAGTGGCCATAAACTCCATTAGAAGAGCTTGTCGGATTCTCCCTTAACAACTTCCCAGCTTTGAGAATAAGGAGAAACATCCAAATGTTTTCATTAGTTACAGAAACCAGCAAATAAACATTCACACCTTCATCATGCTGTGATTGGTTCACTGTGCACAGGTGAGAAAGCATTTGTCAAGTTGCAGACGGAATGTATTAAAGAGCAAACTTCCTACTGTTGATGGATGGCATGATAGGTTTTAGATGTTTAAAAAAAAGGGAAATGTAAATTACAACTCTATGCAGCTTTTGACTGGTGTGTCACATGAAAAAAGTTTAATTCTTCATGTTATTTGTTGGTTGTATGTAAGCTGCTTATTTGTTCACTTTCACTGACGGGGTTCAGATTAAACCAAGATGCTGTCAATAAACATAACATCTTCCCCCGAGAGGAGGGACGCTGAAATGGTGCAAAGACTGATCATTTTTAAGTCCCATCTTTTGCAACTGGACATTTGTTGCTGTAGTTGGGTGACCTTTTTTCTTGACAATGCAGGAACACATATTGTATTTTCAGTCGGCTGAGATCTGATCACCTCCAGATCTGATCTGACCATTGAATCCTGCACTGATATCAAAGTGTTCTGTGTACTTTTGCACCTTGCATTAGCATATCTTATCCAGGCAGGATATCAGGACACAGATTGAATTTAATATCAGGTCTAAACAGGGTCTCTGTTCCTTGTATGCATGGGCGACGCTCGAAAGATGCTGCAATTTCACACAACCTTATAGCATTTTTTATTAGATCCTCCCCCGTCTGATAAATGTCTATGTCCTTTCAAGTCAACACCCCCACCGGTTTACCAACTGTATATTGGTGCATCTAGTCCCCATCAGTCTCCTGGTGGTGTCAATTCTTGCGACCATTTCCTCAAAGTGCTGTCCTCCTCTCTTATTACAGGAACCACAGGGGGGGCGATAAACCCATGAAGCCTCACTGCAGTGTTTCCCCACCCCGCGGTACGATCTGACCCCCCTGGGTTCCTCGCCACAACACCTCAAAGAACCATCGATCTGCATTCAACCCTCTGATCCTCCACTTCCGAACAGAGTGACACACATTCATTGTCCCCTTTTTATTTCCCCATAAATAGCTTTAAAGGTTGACCGGTTATCTTGTTTTACTCTGTTTGAGGGAGTTTCATCCACGTGAATCATCATTTTTCCAATTCTTCATTGAAGCTGGATGTGAAAAATGAGGGGAAATATCCAAAACTATGACTTTTAATGGCTGCAAAACAACATTTAATCGTATATCCTTCTGTGGCCATTCTTTTGGTTCTAAATGAACTAAAAAAAACAAATTATTTATTATTTTTCCCATGGTTAAATATTCTCCTTCTGATTGAATTCGATTCATCAGCAAGTTTCTGAGATATCGTCATGGCAGACATAAAGACAATGAGACAAATGGGACTGAAAATATTACTTTTCTTAATGGACCAACAAAATGCCCAAATTAAAACTCAAAAATTAAAATTTACCTCGGTGGTTAATAATCAGGCCCCTCATGGACCAACTCATGTGTTAAGCCCAGTTGTTTCTGTTGATTCATCTGCCCTCCAGCATTTGCTAAGAAAAGATGGCTGATGTTGTTTTTTTTGACACTTCTGATGGAGGTTAAATGTATTTGGAAATGTTTCACACAGTAATCTATTTTTTAAAGCACAGTTTCACTTACTAAAACATGCACAAGGCACAAGTGACTAACTGCAGTCTCAGTAGGAAAAGATTTTTATTTTCTTTTATTTCTCTAGTGACATACTAAGCTTAGCACAGGAATATTCATGCTCAGTGTGTTTAAAGCAGAGTGCAATATTTTTTTTTCCCCTGGAAACTCTTGAAACTTAAAATGAACTTCGTGGGAGGGGTGTTTTTTTTTTTTTTTTTAATTTATTACTGTCATTACACGACCAGCAGTGCGCTACGATAAGACTTGATTGAGTGACCGAGAAATGCTGATAACAGGAGAATTAGGTGGCTTCGTTCTGTATCTCTCGCCATGCAAATCAATGATACCCAGCTGTGAGACACAACAACCCCATAACAAAGAGAAGCTGCTGAATAAAAGACATTCCCTGTGTAGTATTTCACTGGGAGCACAAGGAGCAAGCTTCTGCACCAGCACATTTACTTTTGTTTTGCATTGCAGATGTAATTGCATCCTTAAAAACCATAATGACTCAAGCAGGAGGAGCGTGAGTAAGCCTATGTACGCATATTGTTTGAGGTCTTAGGATAAGTGGAATACAATTAGAGCAAACACTTAAGTAAAGTGGTGCAATGACAAGCATTGGGTGCCATATCTGGTTGATTTCATGTAGAAATTTCTTGATAAATATTAATTATGTGAACCCATCGCCTCACCTTACGAAACTGACATGACATTGAAGTGTTGTGAACAGCACTGTCTGTTTTCTAAAAGGGAGAGCAATGCTTTCATCTCGACAAAAAAAAAAAAAAAAAGGATAATGATACAATTTGAAACAAGCTGCAGATTGGCACAGAAGATAAGTCTGAAGTTGTTATATTTGGTCAATCCGAAGCGTTCACTGCAATTCATGAAAATCTTTCCCGGCTAACAGCTGATAGTCTAGCAAGCCAGCAGCCAGCAATCTGACAGTTATTTTTGAGTCTGGTGTGAAATTTGAGGGATCAAAAGTATTGGATGCGCAGCTCGTGTGAAGCTTTTATTTTTAACTTTCTTTCTAACTTTCCTTTCGTCTGTCAGCTTGAGCCTCAACATAACACAGCTGAAACAACCCCCCATCTCAAAAAAATGAACCAATTAGCTGGACAAATCTTCAACAAATCAACAAATCTAATTATGTTTTAATACAACTTATCTGCAAAAAGTGAAGACCATTTATTTCCTAATGGTATTCATTTGACTGTAATTCATGCGAGTTGCGCACAATGACTCGTTTTATTGCTACATAAAGGTGACTTAAAGTATGTTGTTGAGGTTAAAAAGACATAATAGTTTGGTGAAATATTGATCAAGTAACACTGGCTTGCAACATAACACAAAATTAATTAACTAATCTGTTAAATGCAAGACATTCACTCTGATCTCTGACATCCTAAACTTAGTATGTTTGGCTATCTACCAGACTTTCTCTTTATGACTTTTGGCAGTGTTAAGCACACAGTAAATACCATGATATGCTTTAACTTTTAATATATTTTTCCTAAAAAAAATAGAATACAATATGTTTAACATTTTGTATATAGCAAAGCTTGATACCTCATATAAGGAACTTTGTTTGAGATAAAACACAAACCATCAGGGTGAAAACAGGCGAAACACAAAGGAAACACCCGTTTTTTTTTCTAGTTAAAAGTGTTATCTCTCAATTGACTACCTGAAAACCAAAGTAGCTTACAGTGAGGCTCAGCTGTGACATGAAGCATTAAAGAAACACACACACACACATGCACACACAGGCACTGTTTTTTGTCTTTCTTTTCCATTCACGCTTCCCTCTCCCACCTGCATCGTCCTGCAAATGGATCTTGCAAGGCTTTACCTTCACAGACATAATTGACTGTCAATTCAACAGCTTGCCTCGTTCAACTGGAAGTCCCCTGTAGCTTGACCTGTTTAGTACCTCCTGTGCCAGACCTGGCAGGGCTGGGGCGAGTTAGTCAGGGTTGGGGGTGTGGAGATTGCTCAGCCATGTGTGGAAACTGACATTTTGCAAAGCTGTATTTAAAGCCATTTGCACCCGCTTGTCGGCGCGGTCACCTGCTGGTTGCTGTGGCTCGAGCGATTTGATGGCTTGTCAGCAGTCGCTCAGTTCGTAATGGCAAACTGATTGACCGCAAAGGAGACGGTGCATGAAAATCCAGCCACTGTCATATCGAGGTATTAATGGAAATACTCACCTAAAATGCTTTGAATCTCTGTGAATATAAAAAAACCACAGAACATGAGATCATCTGGAGATGATTGTGCTGCAGCACCTGTAACTTTATCAACATGATCTCTTCTGTTTTTTAAAGAAAATAAACACAAAAGCTTTTAAGACGAGTCAATAAATACAAGTGAAACTCCTGAGTGACATTATTTTTCCTCACAATATAATATTGCATTTTGTTCTGTTTCTGTCCTTTAATGTGATGTACAAGGCTAATTATTGTGTTGACAAATTGTCTAATTTTCCTCCTCACTGATTAATAAAGCCTCTATCTAATGAATGTAATGAATCTGTCGAAAAATTGGCCACAGTTTTGTCTTTTTCTTCTTTCTGCCCATGATTATGTCAGATTAAGGCAACAGTCTAATCTATAGTGGAACACAATGATTGCACATTTGTTCAAAATTCATCAGGAATTGAGTGTTCATTAAGCCTTTATGCTATAATCTAGTTAAAAACTTGTCAATATCACCAGAAACAAAGAGCTATGGTGAATGTGAATAATCATTATAAACCAGGGAACATCCAGGATTTATATACACCACTATTTCATCATATGTTCACTCACAATGACATTTAAACATTTAAAGAAACAGGTAGGTGCACCATCAACACAAAGCTGTTGTGTCACATTTTATTTTGAATGGGGAGGTTGTGTGTTTTGGCAGAACACCAGACCAGGTTTCAGCATGATTAACCAAACTTGAATTATACTCCTCACTACAAAAACCCCTTTTCTCCCATTGTAAGTTTCCATTCTCGCTTCTCATGACTGTAAATGCAGGAAAAATCCTTCCCAACAATTAGATTGCCATTCATGCTCTCTTTGATAAAGCAATTCTCACACCGACAGAGCAACAATTTAGGCAGCACGGCCTCAGAACTGTAATTATAAACTATTAAAAGGTTATAAAAGTGGAACATCCACATAACTTGGGATTGGGTATGTTTGTATAACCCTGAGCATTTTCTCTTTCATTTTTTTTTTTTCTGTAACTATTTCTGCTTTGTTAGAAATAATTTTAGTGCAGGACCAAGAGTCTATAGCCTTGCATGCTTTAATAGTCTGACTCAGCGGATGCAGACTGTAGGTATGAGTCTGGCGCTGGGCGATTGTGCATGTTGCTATTTTTGCAAGACCACACTTGCTGCATCCCTGAGCTTAGCACCACCCAAGACCATTGTGTTTGGTTAAAAGAAAAAAACAAAACAAGTTGGAGCTTTTTCTCCCCATAGCATAATAATAATAGCTGCAGCAAGACCTTTTCTACAGCATTAAAATGACCGTGAAGACAGGCCTGGCTGTATGAAATCAAAGCTGCAGGAATATTCACATTACCATGTTTAAATGCTGATGCTTTCAATTGTTACAAATAAGTTTAAAGTAAAAAAAATGAACAATTTTAGTAGGAAAGTCAAGGAATTCAAAAAAATGATCATGGTCAGTAGGATTCATCCTCAGGGGAGCATGACTGTGTGCACAATATTTCATGAGAATAAATCAAATATAAGCTAAATTACTTAAGTGTGGACATAAGTGATGGACTGAGCGGCAGACTGACATTGAAACCCTCAGTTAGCATGGCTAACGGTTGTAAAAATTTGGGAGAAAAAGCTTCAGAAGTCAACAGGTGTCGGGCAGACAGTTTCGAAGATAGATGGGACTCTTCAATGTATCATAAGTCCCACTTTACCTGATCACTTGCCAGCAGAACCTATTCTCTTTATACCGCTTGCTATGTAAATTATCTGTCTGTCGGCTGTTAATGTGTCATTACAAAACTCTCCGTTGGCAGACAGCCTTAGCTGCAGGGCATGTGGAGTGTGGGTTTTCATGAGGACAGGCTATTAAAAGGAGTTTAAAAAACACATATACTGTAGCTCTCCCAAGGGACTATGCAAATTAGATTACAGAGTTTTACTCATCCAATAACAAGAAATTTTTTTTTAACCAAATACTTACTGTCTTTCCCTGAAGGTCTCTTTATACGTTTGAGTTAATGTGCTTAATTGGGCCTGATTCCTGGATTGCTTAATGTGCATTCTGAAGCTGTCACATTAGCCTGTTATGGCTGTGATTGATGGTAATCTAGGATTTAATGTAAAAGGTGCAATCAGACATGAAGTTTGTCATTACTGGTCTGAAGCGCAGATGAAAAGTTCATGTGGTTTTTTTTTTGCAGATTCGGTGGATTAATTATCTCTGTGACAAACAAGAGAGGATCAGTCCTTGCAGGGCTTGCAAACAAAGGTCACATGACTTCTTAAGTAGCTCATGTATTGATCAGAGATGTGGTAACGTAATATCCCATTAGGTTAGAGATGTTGGTCCTGTGGCCAAACTAAACTGAAGCCATTGACTGCAGATCGCTTGTGGGACAACTGAGACTTCAGTTTGAGACATCTTGGTGCCAATTATTTGATGAGCCCCCTCCCCAGTTTACAGGCCGTCATTCTGCTCTCCTTGAAACAGTCCTCTAAAGTTTGAACATACTGTTTCAATCTGGGTGTTAATTGGCACATTTTCTAACCCCGGTGACATTTCAGACATGCTTTAGCCAGAAGTTGGACCTCACAGGAGTTTTTGCAAGCCTTGATTTTTTTTTAATTGTATAACTAGCAAGATTTACTGCAAAAAAATCAGTTACATAAGAAAAGAAATTATAATTTTAGGCTGCAAATCAAAGCAAATTCAAATGTACTAGAAGTTAATTAAAAACAAGCACAACCAACAGATGCTGAACTGTTTCACAGTGTATCACTTCAACTTCTTCAGGAAAAAAGAAAACTGTCATAAATTTAAATGCAACCATTTAAAACCAAACAAAACACAAAACAGACCTGAATGTGTCTGATTTTTTAAACACTTTGGCTCAATGGAAACCAGGTCCTTTATGTAATCAAGTCTAAGTTAAGACTGATTGTTGCTTCACCTGCAGTGATGGATTTTTTGGCCAATTAGAGGAGATACAAGGTGTTTAAATTGTCTTTGCAGCAGTTTCCTATTTACAGATCAATCACACACATTGACATTTGTTTAGAGTCGTGTTGGTGTCAAATATTTGAATTCTTTGAGCTCTGTTTTTGTCTCCACTATCTTATGTGTTACTTTATCTTATGTGCAAGTATCATTACATGGTTTTGTCAGATTTTCTAAAAAAGCAGCATGAAGTGAATGAAACTCAGAATTGACCCCTTTCACATTACACAGTCATTCGATCCATTTGTTAACATAAATATATCGACTACAGAAAGGGGTCCAATTTGCAACTCTGCTCTGGCTTCGATCAGTGTTTCCATGACTCAAACTATTTTACATCGACTGATTTGCCCAGAGAAGTGAGTAACAGTGTCACTTGTATGTTGGGCAGGCGGTCCACCGAAGCTTTTTCTCATTTTCATTAAGATGGCAGGAAGCTTAAGAGGGCTAAACAGAGTAAACAAGGCGCAGGACACTCTGATGAGGAAGAGTAAATACAAAGCAGCACCGTACGGACAACAGGATCATTTGAAGCCGGTCTGATAAATCAGGCATTTATTTACCCGCTCACAATTACTTCAGCAGTGTACCTCCTCACACTGGCTGAGAGTAATTTAAAGAGCACTAACAGCTAAAGCCACAAAGACACAATATAAATGTGCGAAAAGTGGATCTGACAATGAGACTCAAAGACATGGATGATGTGTATTTGTTCCAGATTTCTAGCAGACATTCAGCATG
>JAQNCA010000032.1:19819312-19853876 GCA_029783725.1 Acanthurus tractus | reverse complement strand
CCATCTATCCATCTATCTATCTATCTATCTATCTAATTCATCTTAATTATTGGCAATTCTGTTTTGGTTTTTTTATTTATTCAGCCTAATGCACTCTGGGAGGGTTTGTACACTGTCAGGTAGTTAAATTACTGATTTAAAAAGCAGCATATATTGTAATGAGCATGATGAAGTCCACAGTTCACCAGCAGGGGGGGTTCAGTATCAGGTAGGGGGTAATTTAATTGCCCCCTCTCCATATCTAACATATCTTTTAAAACACACGTGTTATAGAGACCGTAATCCTTTTTTTAATGATAACATAACTGTCAAAGACCAGTGGGGGGGGCGGGGGTCCATTTGGACCAAGATGACCATCGACCTGAGCTGAATTAATGAGGAGAGGTTGCAGGGAAAGCTTGGCACGCCAGCTGTCAGCATCGGGGTGCAGCACAGTTAGGCTCATCCCTGTCAGAGCAGGTCACTGTTTCACTGATACGTCTGCAACAAAAAAAAATTGTCAAAACATCTGCAAAAAGGAGAATGTGGCCTCCCCCGCAGTCGAGATTTACAAGGTCTCACGACTGTTGTGTGCATTATATATGTATTATAAAACACATCTCATGGTTAGATTACAGTCTGTGGTCACTCCAAAACATAACAGAGAGGAGTATTTATATTACAGGACTTTCTTATTCATGTTTTTACAACTACTCTAAGTGCAGAAATATGAAATAAAACTACTCCAGTACATCTTGTAAGTGTCTGTGAGCAGTTGTGCGATCTGTCAGTCGAGAATCATCCTCATTCAAAACACATTTTGGTGCTTGAGTGGGTGTTTCTTCTTGGGTTGAACATCAAGTGAGGCTCATGTGTACATCTCTGCCATATGTCTAGTTAACCTCCTCTTTTAATGTCAGCAATAATGTTTTTTTTGAAAGCCAGGCAATAAAAACAGCATGCAAGTCATAACATCTTTACACTGGTAATTTTATCCAATTTCTAGTGTGGCTGATGACTTCTAACGGTAAATTAAACCGTTTTTTATGATCATTCGGTAAATGCTGTGCAATGATTTCAATGTTTACAAAAAATATAGAAGAGCAGAACTGATTAGATGATGACTTCAAATTATTGCCTTTGTAAATTAGTCTATAACTTCCTCCTCTTATGAAATAAATATCATACATCAGGCTTATGGAGAACTTTAACACACGGTGGTGCACAGATACTTCAAATTATTTCTTATCCTTATGTAGAAATGCAGAAATATGAAAGTACTCCATCACCGGTCAATTGACAACTTTGCTTACATACTGACAGAAGTATTTGATCTGAAGTAAAAGCATTCAATATGTGGAAAGGCTCCTTTTATCCTTTCATCACAATATCACGTTCCAGTGCAAATGACAGTTGTCAGTTTCAGTGTATTCAGAAGGACTCACTTAGTAGCATGAGACTCTCGGAGCAAGAAGACTATCATTATGTTTAGTATGTTCATCCTGTCTTGTTAGTCAGCAGCAGATATAAAAAGAAAGAACAGAAATAAAAATCTACACGGTAAATGTCAGGTTTGTGAAAAGCAAACATCCGACCATAAAGCTGCTTGAATAAATATTAACCTTCTCCTGACAGATTGTGAATAAAAAGCAGGCCGAGAAACCTCCACAGTCAAAAGTTGCTCGCCATTAGTCAAATACGTGTGATGCCTTCTTCCATTCTTTCAAAAAGGAGGTGACCTTTTACTGAAAGACAGACAACAAATGAAGATGCCCCACAAAAAGGTCATGTGCTTCTTTAAAAAGGACATCAGAGAAAAAAACACCTGACTGCAGCCATGAAGGAAGTGGTTCAGGACTGAGTAAAACCAGTTTTTCTTCAGCAAACCAGTTTCTCAAGGGTAATAACTATTATTTAGGGTTGAATGCCAGACAGAAGCTGGCAAAAAAAACCCCCAAAACTGTGATGATGCCTCAGTCTCTATTTTTTTATTTTATTTTGTGCAAGAAGTGACTGTGTGTCTCCGTCTCTGTTTGCATGTGTGTGGATGTGAAATCTTGACGAAATTTAGTCTGACAAGTGACAGTGATGCCTTACTACTTCAACAACCCACGATAGTGCTTCAGTGATAAATTTTGAAAGGCTTTTGTGGGAATTTCAGGAAAGAATCCTTTTGCGCACGTCTCCCCGACCATGTGATCCTGCCATCTGGCTCTTGAAACGCCTTAAATGGGTGTGCGGTTTGGGAAGCATCCTACTGTTTTTCAAAGTCGAAAGCTACTGTTTTCAAAAGTGATGAGCGAGAGTGCACACAGCCTGGAGGGGGGGGCCGGAGGGCTCTCATGAGGAGCCTTCATTTTGATCTGCTGAATCGGAGAGACTGTGACTGACAAGAGTGTGTCTTCTTAGCATAGACCGAAAGTGAAGGTCTTCACACCAAACTTAGCTTGCGACCGAGGGGGCCACAGAGAGCCGGGGCTGTCATGTTTGATTTGGATTTGCTCAACCCAGGTAGTGTTTGTTTTTGACAAACTGCATATATAGAAAGAGGTAGCCTTTATATAGAGTCCCTCTGTACTAACAAATAAAGTGATTCAGGACAAATCTGGAAAGGTGTGTGTTAAAGAAAGAGGGCGAGGAAAGGCAGGAGAAACTATGCTGTAACAATGCCACTTTTTCACACATTGATCATTTCATTTCATATGTTTTATACACATTTATACACATGAATTGGAAAAGGCCTGTTAACTCATTATCATATAAACTCTACACGAACCTGTGTTATCATTAGGAAAGATTTTCATGCATGCAGATTGACAGCTGTTGTTAGGAATGCACCATTAAATGAGTTTTCTATAAGTATGAACAATTTAATCAGCGAGTTTGGGAGCGTTGCCAGTTCAAATTTACCGTAAGCTGGAAAGTGATTATGCAAATGCTGTTAAAGAAAATAAACACAATGCTACACGCTACTATCGCTGGAAAAGGTTTACATGGTGAAGCTTATATATGTTTTTTCTATGTGAGCATAATGAGTGACAATACACAGGTTACTCAAATATGTAAATGAGTTTACAAAGCAAAATACTCACCTGCAAATGTTTAAAAAGATGATGATATTAGTCAAGCTTGAAAGAAATGTATTTATCCTATACAACATGAGGACGCACAGCTAAATAAAATGTTGTAGTACTCCATACACACATATAATATATATATATATACAGAATAGAATAAAATATAAATGTACAAGAATAATATAACAGTTTTTTAATATACATATTTACATATACACTTAAACACCCAGGAACCGGGGTAAAGTAAACAGCAACAAGCCTCCATCTTGACTCATTGTTTTTCTGAGACGATATCATCCAAAATCATTTCCAAGTCCATCCTTTGCAGGTCTGACTATAAACAAATTTTAAGTGTTGTGCTCAGCATCTGCAGCGCTGAGGTTCCCCGCCGACCTTGGCCTAGTTCTGCATGAAATCTGTGATCTCTCCTTGCACCTCACACAACATCAGAGTGACCTCTTTCAGACTGTCAGTCTGATGAGGCCTCATTAAAATGGACTGTGTGGAAAAGGTTAGATGCAAAATTCTGATCTCTCCTTTCCTTTGTGTAAACATCAAAACATGCCATCAGATACAGACTGGAAAAAAAAAGAAGAAAAACATAAGATCTTATCAGGACAGCTCATGGGTGAAATGAATGCACTTTGATTTAATACATTCTCTGAACATATGAAATGTTTATATGTTTGGAAGCATAATGTATGTATCTTCGTACATGAGCGGAGAGGCCTGTGTGGAAACACTTTTATGATACATCATAAAAGCATTTCACAGCAATTAGAATATGTGAAGCAGTAAAACCTTATTAATGTTGTCACTTGGTGCGCAGATTTATTAAAACAGAACGACCAAAACTCATTAGTTTAGGAGTGATTCAGTCTTTTGGTGCTTTTTGAATTAAAATAACAACATAAATTGAGCCAAAAGTGAAAAAAGACCGAGCTCTGAGGAGAACCACTTCACTTCTCTCACTCCACAGACCAAAAAAACATTGTTTTCTTTTCTGGCTCGTGACATGAAACAGCAGTTTCTCATCCACGAAAAGCAAACATTTAACAGGCATCACTGTGACTAAGAATTAGTGAATCAGTGTCGTGGGCAAGACTAATGACATGCTGCTGTCAACTGTTTGTCAAGAGATGTCCATTAGCAGGTGCATATGAAGACACAGCAGCTAAAGTACACACCTATTATATGATGCACAATTGAAATGGTTACTGTTTGGCACTAAAACTACTCTGTAAACTCTGGAAAAAATATCTTGGTGGTGCATCTTATCATCTCTGAGACTGCAGACGGACTGTTCTTGTTGTCAAGCTGTAAAACAGATCCAAGAAAGAATCTACACCACAATGCCAATAACATTTTTACAATATTCCCTGACTACATTGCCTATTTTTCGCCTCAAATGTTTTCAGAAACATATTTAGCATGCTGCTAAGCCGCAATACGAGGTTTTGATGTTTAAAATGGGCAAATCAGACCAAATACAGACCATTTTGCAGTACATTACCCATCAACAGGAGATTAAATCGATCCAGCGAGTCCAGATACGTCGGTCTCTGGTGTTTGGTTAGGGAAAATCGAATCCCCCTCCCCCATGGACGCTGCTTAGAGTGGAGGCGATGTCAGACTGAAGATATGAAGGGAGTTTACAATGCAATCTGATTTAAGGCAAGAAAAAGGCTGCAGTCACTTAAAACCGAGGCAGGAAAAATCAGGCATGAGAAAAGGCTGCATCATGTTAAAACTCATTCATTAATATTTCAATTTTCCTTAATTTCACCAAAATGGTTTGGCAGGACTCAGGATGTAAAACCTGGACTCTTGTCCACCAAACATCTCCAGAGCATCTCTCAGTGAGTGTGTTACAGTAGATAGAGATAAACCCTAACCCCCATTTACTATTATGTTAGCGGAGGCAGGATCACACCGATACATTAACATTGATGTGAGTCTAATAATACAGCAACTGTGCTATATAATTTGAACTCCCTAATCTTGTCATATTACTTTGCATCAAAGCAAATTAAGTTATTTCACACTATGTTTAGCCCTTCATCACGAAGCCCCTCTCAAAGGACTGAGTCAGTAAATACTCAGCAGCCACAAAACAAAAATGATGCAACACAGGATTAAAAAAAAAAATACCAAAGCAGAAAACATAAAAAAAAAGCCCCAACAGAACTGATAAAAGCTGTTTTATGAAGATGAAACTATGCGCTAATTTTTTCTTTGTTTGTTGTTAATGTTTTTCGTATTAATAATTGCACAGGTTCATCAAATATTAAGGTCATTTCTGTTGAGAGGTTGTTTAAAACACATAAAAGCAAATTCTACTTATCCCCTGCCATCGTCCCCAGTTTCTAATGAAGAAAGCGAATATAAATTGAGGTAAATTAAGTGAAACAATTTAGCTTTTTTATTGTGGGAGTACTTGCTGTACCTGTCCCATATCACAGAATAACTATAACACAAAGCATCACAGAGATTTGATTAAAATGTCAAAACATCAGCACTTAATTCAATTTGCCAGAGTCTGGGATTTCTCCAGCTCATTTTTAGAGGTGCATGAAATTACAGTCGCTGTTTTATTCCACGAACGAGTCGGTAAACCCTGTGGAAACGGCTCAGTTTGAGTGTCTGTTAAATAAAACAGTACTCCAGGTATGATGGAGAACAGAGGAACGTCTTCAAAATTCATGTATGTGAAAAGAACAAACTCAAACTCGGTGTCAGTATCAAAACTTTGCCGTATCAAAGGTGTACAGTGTAATCCCTGCTTCCCCCCTCCTCATGTTTGTTCCAATCCCTTCTCCCCCCAACTTTAAAAATAAGCCCCTCTCATTGGAGCGTGAGCACCAGTGATTGGCTGCTTCATATGTTTGTTTGTTGTTTGCTTTGACCAGAGAGACAGTCTTTGAGTACCTTTGATGTGAGGACCTTCTGTGATTTGAAATGGGAGCACAGGCGCTGGCGAACGTCCCAGCTGACTCATCCCTTCTTCAGTGTTATTGGAGGCTCATCCTATCAAACAGTAGGAAACAAAATCATAATTAAGGACATTTGTAGTGGGGATTCAACTTTCATTATAGCGCAAGCCAGCATAAAGCCCCCAAGCCTGGTACATGCTCAGCTAACAATGTCATAAAGGACAATATGGCTGCTGTAAGGTCCGCAGTGACAAGACCAAATGACTCTCCAGCCAGAGATAATCAGCTTTGTATGTCATGTTGACATGACCAGAGTGTTAAGGCATATTGCACTTTGATGCTGGCAATGGTGGCACAAAGCTGATTTCGAAAAATGCAATAGGACAACACAAAGGGAGACATTCCCTCAGTGCCTGACTGGCATCTGCATTAAAACCACAATCAGGGAGCATGTAAGCTGGTTAGGAGCGGCTTGGTGCATTAAATGAGTGAGGGCACTTTATGTCCGTCCTGCAAAGCCTCCAGGCTGATTCCGGATCCATTCGAGAAGTTCTGCCTTTTGGCACATCCCTCCAGAAAGGTAGATAAACGGCTGGCATGGTTACCAAGAAATGAGAAGCACTGATGCACTCCTCCGCAACAGTCATCAAATGAGCAGCATCTAATTTTGAGAACAACCAGTGCCCAGGCACCGGTTGTACAGAACATAAGCAATTTTTAATAGGCGGTATTTAGGGCATTACTGCTTTATGAGGAGCAAACAGAGTGGAAAGATGCAGGTGATGACAGGACAAGAGGGGGAATTCGCATGCAGCCGAGGTTCTGAGTTCGATTTTTATCCACCTTGTCATAAGCGATGTAGTATGCAATCCAGACTGCTGAGCCACAGGAATCCTCGCAGGGTTTGAGAATTGTTTCGGTAGCAGTGATAATGAGACAGAAACCTAACATCTTCAGTGGGTTTTTTTTTTTTTTTTGAAGAGAAATGACAAAGCTGCCTCATATACAGTGGCAGTAGTGGTTAATCTATTCCACCCACAGACTATTATACAACCTGTAGTTGATGCTCTGGGTTCAAAACATTGCCTGAATCACCCTTGACTGAATTCTTTATTCCTGGGCTGCATTTGAAACCAAGACAACACATATTAATATTACATGTGCACATACACTTTAGGTATATATCTGTGCAGACTCAGACAGAAACCCTGGAAACTCAGCTGCACAAATCAATATCGAGACCCAGTTTCTTAATTTCTGCAGTCATTTGACAAACGAGGGGATGGGGAAAGCAGAAATATGAAGTGGGTAATAAAAACACAGGGAATATCAATGAACACAGCAGGAAGCAGGAATGTTATCTAAGGAGGACCTGAGTAGGACCATGGGTCATTAAATTCCCTTTGAACAGAATGTGATTTCCTGTCCTGCAGACTTGTAAAATGTGATTATCATCTTTTGTTCGCTTCATACGTAAACTCCTCTTATCTGCACAGATGATGAAGTGGGAGAGTTTATTGAGACATCTCTGATAAGGGGTCCTTTATCCAAAATGTGGTAGGTGAATGTGTTTTCTTTACAGGCCGACTGCAGGGCAGACTGGATGTGATGCTTTCAAGTCTCAGCATGGCAGAGTTGACAAAACCTGGGCATCGTTGTTTTTTTTTTTTAAATCTACCATAAGTCTCTTTACATAATGATGAGAGCCAACCCCATTATGAAATCCATAATAAACAAACTCTTAATAACATTTTCCACTGATAGCCGAGAGCCGCACCTCTACTCCCCTCTTCACGAGGCACAAACAGAGGGGCACAGTAATGCCTGATGGGCGGCATTTAATTCCAATCCATTATTAAGAGCAGGTATGTATAAGATCCTGCAGCACAGCAGCCCACACTTTGTATTCAAAAGCGTTTTCTGGCCCCATGCAGTTGTATTACTTTCAGTTACAGCTCATGAATAACATCAAACAGACCATGAAGTGCATAGAAATAGAAAATGTGATAACTATGAGGGTGTATCCAGCCACTGTTTGAAGTACCTTTGAGCCTCCGGATCTTGAAATGTGGGGACAAGGAAATGCACATTGCTGCAGTGCTGTGTAATAAAAATCACTGGGTAAATTGGTTGATTAGGAGATTATGGACATAGTATGAGAGAAGAAATAGCCAAAGGCGTTATAATAATAAAATCAGAGGCTGCAGCTTTCTAATGTTGGCTTAAAACCAATATTTATTCAAAACCCACATCAGCTTGCCTTCTGCCTCTTGGAGGATCTTAGGAAAAGAAAATTTTAACATTCAGTGTATTTCATTATCTATCTCTCAGCACTTACGTGAGGCACATGTGCTTATAAGTGTGATTTGGAATTCTTGTATTTGGGGCAGATTATCTATTGTACAAATACCACTGAAGCATGCCAAATGGTTGTAGAAATGCAAATTGGGTGTTTTCTAAAGACCACATTCTGCATCTCAGCAAAGGAGCTACGAGGCTCATCGCTAAACACAAAGTGATGGGCTTGCTCATCAAATTTTATAACACTGTGAGGTTAAATTCATCACATATTCAAGGATAACAAAGCACTTAGCTATATGGTCTTACTAACCATCCCTTGTCAAACATGGATTGGAAAGGCTTACCTTTAATAAAGGAAATGATTTATGACCGAAGCATTAAATTCCAAAGTCACGATTGCAATTTTAATTCTATTATGTGAAAAAGATGTTTTTCCCTTCAACTGACAGCAGGAGGTGAAGGGACTGAAAGGGACAGGGTGTATTTTTTTTAACAAATTCATTCAAAATTCTCCCTTAAGTGTTGAATTACACAAAAGCACACTTCAATAGTTATTTCATTCACTTTTCAACTGCTACAACCTACAAATGAGCCAATTAAAATGCTTCTGCACAATTTTTTTGAAACCAAGAGAGGAAATGCATGTAGGCCATTCATTCTTTTTTTGATTCTTTGTTTTATACAATTTTACATCCTTTGGGTCTCTGCCATTGCAGTTTTAAATGTCTTTTTAATTGACGGTAATCCTATAATGCAGTTAAATGAATTTTAGTCTTTTTTATGCACACTATTGACTGTGAATTCCTGTTTTGATAATGCTGAGAAACACAGATTCTTCATTTCTTATTCCAACCAAATCTCCACAATCCTTAAAGAGTTGGCAAGAATTAGGAAATATCTTTTTTTTTCCAGAAGAACAACTGTTCTGTGACGACAAACATGGCAGAAAAAGAAGCAGACGGTGGTTTCACGCATTCATCATGGCAGCCATCTCACATAGCTTTCACACCTCCACCATCTCCTCCTCCCCATGATGAGGAGCTTAGCTCACATGTTTTCTGAACTACATCACTTTGATATGTAGAACTAGTGATTATGCATATTATATAATACATATTAGACACACATATTAAATTTATTACAGAAAAGTACAAAGCTGATATGCTATTGTGATGACGAACCTGCTCAAAGCTGTAAAATTAAATATCTGGATAAAAACTTGACATTATTAAAGTGAGTAACTCTGCATTTATCTAAATGTACTGGATGCTTTGGCTTGCTCAAAATTTATTTCTTCATGATCAAGTAAAAGGGTTGCTTGTCGTACAAAAATGGCTCTGCACTTGACTCTGCAGCATCCTCACAACTGCAGCACATCTTTTAGCTCAAACATGCAGATGCGGGGCTGTATTTATATTAAAAGGAAAGGAAAATAAATCATTAGAAAGGCTCACAGTTTCATCTGTGCAACAAAAAAAAAAATCATTGCATAAAAATGCAGTCATAGAGGTTTAATATCATTAATCTCACTGGCTTATATCTGATTCTATGAAAACCTCAGAGTTTAAGCTGGAAGCTTGAGAGTTTGATCCAAAGGAGGAAGTTTCCACTCATCATGTGTGTGTGTTGTATGTGCTGTGGCTCAGAAGCAATCAATTCATAGGGCTTTTACAACTGGATGATGCAGAATTATGTAACCACTGTTCAACTTTCCCGATACATGTTTTTTAAAATGGAGGACTTTCCAGATATTCTCGTTCATTGTTTGTGGGAGTTTCCTTAAAAAATTGTATTGCAAAATTTCTTTTGGAAGGCAGGGTAGTTTTATTCTACTTATATTAAGGTCTTATTTTGAAAACCAGAGTATACATTATTGATATGTGTTTAAAAGCAAGCTACTTATTGCTCTGAACTGGAAATAATTGATAGATCATGTGAGACAGAGAAAAAATAACATGCACTTCCAGAGGTAAACTGCGTGTTTATAGTTTGGTTGGGAGTCTCCTCATGAATTTAGCAATGAGTCATTTTAACTTTGAATATAATACTATAAATGTAATACTGTACATTATTGCATTGCCTTAATTTCTATAAAGTTTCAATGTCCATAATCTTCTTTTTTTCATTTTATGTACATTTATGTACAAAAGTGAGAAATTAAAAAGAAAATAAGGTAAACACAGGAAGGAAGGGTTTTTTTGACTCTCTGCTTTTCTGTGCTGCCATGTACATAAAAAAAATATAGAATTATCTATCTGTTTTTATGTTTGTTTCATTTGCATTTTAAGGACAAACACAGACAGAGTCACCGTGCAGTATGGGCCATTAAGGTTGACCAATAAATGCATTCTTACTCTGCCTTCCATTAGACCTCATCCGTCCCCACAGGTTGGATAAAGGTATGTGTACTTTGTTTAATCCATTCATTTGACAGAAAATGATTTCCTCCCTTGCATGTTAAACATTCGCTCTCTCTGAGCATTTGGGGAGTACAGACTGTGAGGGAACTGAATATTTTTTTTCCACAGCTTCAGAAAATATTTAAGTTATTTAAAAAATGAGAACAGAATAGAACTTGCATGCTGTACTTCTGATGATTTATTATTTATTATAATTCAGCTTTTATGTTTATCTCTCCGGAGTCGAGGCTGAACTTGTGTTGACTGAACTCCTGTCAGCCTTGCAGGTCTTCACTCCTGCTTTGTCAGCTCTGATCCAAACAAAAGCAGTCTTTGACTAATCACTACACCCCGGCACTAATACACATCAAATAAGGGCTGAAGGTGAGCCTGATTCAAATGCAATTCCTCTTCACTTCACAGAGTAGTGAGGCCCACTCTGTATTCAACAAACACTGACACATTTAATATGAAGCACTTTCACAGACACTTTTTCTTATTGAACACTTTCCGACTTGGCAGGCGTGTGGTTATTAAGCTGTAATAAATAACGGCAAGCGTCTCCCATAGGCTGTCCTGAGTGCCACCACTGATGAGAATGCATATGGAAATCATGTAAAATTACTCATAAAGAAGCCCACGATGTTGTTGTCTTTTTCTTTTTTGGCATATATGTACATTCCTGTGGGCATCTGAACCAAACAGAAGATACAAAAGGTAGACAGGATGCACTGCCTCTGATTCACAGATACATCGCCAGGCAGATTTCATTTTTCATCGTGCAAGTTCGCTTTGACAAATGAGCCTCAATAATAGCTGGGAATTTGTGCATGGCAATTGATCATCCGACGGAGCTGTGCTGAACCCGCATGAAAAGCTTGATCTATCGGCGGTGAGGTGGCGTGAGGAGAGCAGTAATGTTTGAGGCCCTAATTGGTGATCTAAATCTTCATTATTCACTTGTTTAGCAGACAACAATTTATGGCACGACTTGATCCTGTTTGGGCAATCAAAAGGCACGAACACCAGTAGCAAGATGGCTGCTCATTCATTTAGCTGCTCAGACAAAATAAAAGAAATGAGTAATAGAGGCACCTTTGTGCACCGCGCCACTTTAGCTTCCATTATTGTGGTCGTAACTTATTTCAGGCATTTCATCCCACACAGCAACCTACCTGATGGCCCATTACTTCATCGCTCTGCTTGAGACACGCTAACCCCTGTATACACATGCACTCATATTTTATTGCATGCTACCTGAGTGCCCACGGTGTCCACATGCTTGACGTATATTCTTAATTTACATGTATAGGCTGTTGTGCTGTGCTTCCTGCTGTGGTGCCTCGTGTTGTTCATGTTGTGTGGCTGCTCAGCTGTCTCTATTCTGTAAATTGCAAGGTAACACATGACCCATCTCTTCATTTTACACTCAAACAGCATCCAATAAGTAAATTCACAGGATATATAGAATATTTTAATATTGCAATGTGACCTTTTTTACATGCTGTACTTGACTGTACCTTCTTTTGTACATATATATTTCCAGTTATTTACAGAAATAAATGTTGAAAATTAAAATGCATGTTTCACAGTGTGGCTGTGATTGGACGTGTTGCCGCCAGTGTTGAATGTGTGGATGAGGTAACAGCTTCCTGTGCACCTTTGTTTGAATTCCATCACACAACAAGAATTGAAATAGCTGACATACTGAATCTATTTCATAGATTACACAGTATAGTTCCTGCCAAAGACATGGATCATATCCACATTAATATTTATAAGATAGGGTTAACCATACATCTGTAAAGCTTGTGTAATTGAATAGCCTTTTCCTATATCCATAGCTTTTTTTCATTACTTGTTTTTGAGGTAATGTGTTCAAGTGACACATTTTCACATTATGCTCCTCATAAATCTCTCTGTCACAAAGAGCAATTTTGCATTAGTGCCACTTTGATTATTCGGTGCGCTTCTGCAGATTTAAATTAACTACGTGCCAAATCTGCAGCGACACACAGGTATGCCACATATAGATTCTGCTCACACAGTTTTTTTTTTTTGGTTTTGTCACACCCAGGAGACCCTGTTACAGTTTGGGCTCATCACAGTGAGTCTTGGATTGCTGTCATTCCCCATGTGGATGCTGTTGATTTCTGAGTGATCACCATGATGATTAATATCCATGTCAGCTTCGGCAACAAGTGTAAGACTCAGGTGAGTGAGACAGAGTCGAGGTTTGGTTTGAAGTGAGGCTGCCAGGATTTTCTCTATCACTTCAGAGCCACTTTCATTGGAAAAGTTAATTTGAAAAACAGATACATGACATCCTCAGAACACAAAAACAGTAATTATTTTTTCCTTTGATTGCAAAAAAATATTAATTATGAAAATAAATTTAACTGTGATGTCTGTTTTGCAAATATATATTCTTTCCCCTTGCAGACACATATCAGATGGGTGCACCAAGAAGCTGCAGATACCAAAAAATCCAAATGTTACTCTTTTTTTATGTAAAACTGTTTTTTAGGATCAAATGTATCTGTCTTTAAAAAACATCACACCTTTGTCCAATTGTTTTTCTTCTTATCTGTTTACTTTTTGTTTCCATTGATAACTTTCTCTTGTGCTGCTGCTCTGATGTCTTAAGCAAACTCTTTTGTGCTTTTCTCTTCTGGGTTTCCAATAAAACTGATCAAAACTGGGTTGTTTCCAGTTAGAGGCTTGTCATTTCAAAAACTAAAACGTAAAAATGTAATTTTTGAGGACAGTTTTACAGAGAAGACTTTGTGTCTGCTGAGTTTTGAGATTGAGAGTCAGCACAGAGAACAATAACACATTATCATAAGCTTATTCACTATGATGCAATTAAAAAGTGATAAAGACTGATGCATTGTCCATCTGAATGTGTGACAATAACAAGTGTTTGTGCACGGAAAAGATTTTAATTGGATTTTCTGTCCAAATACACTCAAAAGTTTTGGGGTTTCTTTTGTTTGGCTTGTTTTGTTTTGTTGCTACAAGATGATGATCATCACAGTTTATAGTAAACCAAGTTCTTCTGCAATGTTGACAGAGTGCTTGCAGTCATCAAAGACCAAAAAGCAACAAATAAGCGAGGAATCATACAGTTTTTAAAAGTAAAGATGAAATTATTTTAGGTTACAGAGCAGAGAGAGTATGAGGAGTAGTGCCAGCTCTTATACACCTGTGGACTGGCCAGGTGTAGAAAGCCCCACCTAGGACCTGCAGGGAAAAACAAGACAACACAAGAGAGGGAACACAGAATGCAACAGCAGACCCTAGAGGCAGGAGGCCGTCACAAAATCATAATGTGATCATTAATATTTTAGAAAAAATAACATATGTTTGATAACTCTATACACAGATTGGCCAGCTTCGTTACTGTAACATGTGAGCAGCTGTCCGTCCAGACTTTTTGAGGCTGTTAAGGCTAAATGCACTGAAAGCAATTATTGCCGTTATTAGATGTTGCTGCAGAGATCGAATTTAAAAATGTCAAAGCCACCAGATCAGCAGTATTTTGAAGAAATGTCTATAAATACTGCTCTGATTGTAAGTAGTATTTATATTCATTAATTGTGGCACGGACGACCTCATCTCACACAAGGAATCTGAAAATAGGAGTGCACACACACACACACATAAATTCAGCCTTCTTTTTGACAAAACTTCAAGGTCATTCTGATCATTTCCTCCACTCGTTTTCTTGCATTCACAACAGAATATTATTACGTTGATCTATAAATTACAAAACTGATAGAGTGGTATTTTAGTATTAATAGAAGTATATAATATAGCTTATTTTGATCATCACTGATAAGAGTTTTCACAGCACTCTGTGCAGCATGCAGTGTTTTTTCCCTTTAGCTCTCTGAACAGGTGCAGAAGGCTGCAGGAAAAAAACTGCTCGGTTGCCAGGTCTTCATTTTTATCGCCAAAATCGAAACAAGGTCAGAGTCGGGCCTCAAGGCGGTTTGACGCAGCTCGTAACACTTCTGGTTCGCGTTGGCCATTTAAAACAATAAGTGCAGCCTTCTTCAAAAACGTACAATTCAGTCACTTCCAGTGTGTTTTGGCCTTAAGACCAATACAGTAATATCCTAAACACCACGTCGCACCGCAGATATGGTTGTGTGCAGGGTGTGATAACAATATAATACCCATCAGATTGAATCAAGTAAGCGGTGCAAACAAATAAAAATCAATGGACAAGAAGATAAAAAGGCCGTATGGAAAAGCCCTGATCCGTCTGACAAGAATCTTATTATTCCTCTGTATTGGATTCAGATTTCTTCACAAGTCTGAAAACCACATGAAGATGATAAATATATTGTAATAGTTTCCCTCAGTAGTTGCCAGGTCATGACAAACAGTAAATGAAAAGACACTTTTTTTTATTTTTTAGCAATTTTGGGCGAAAAAGTGACTAATGTGGTCTGGGAGACATTTTTATTTTTTCATATATCAGATCCAGTGTTATGACAGACAGTGAGTACTTTCCCTTTCCTTCCACCATTAAACCAAGCCTGTTTGTTGCCAGCAGTGTCTTATTAAAATGTATTTTACCATCTTTTCATTCTATGCAAAGCACACCTTGAAGCACATCTGTGATAAATTATACCACATAAAAGATATATATCTTAAGTGTTATATCATTGAATGAAGGTTTAATTTCCTTTCCTTACACACTCATGAGGTCTGCTTTGAGTACAGCCATACAGTGTAACACTGAGTTCACATTCATCAGACAGATTAATGTTGAAATTAA
Source organism: Acanthurus tractus (assembly GCA_029783725.1). Lineage (NCBI taxonomy): Eukaryota > Metazoa > Chordata > Actinopteri > Acanthuriformes > Acanthuridae > Acanthurus > Acanthurus tractus. Next base: position 19,838,398 of record JAQNCA010000032.1, on the reverse strand, counting down.
TATATTCTCATTCACAATTAATGGCCGTGCATTACGGTAACTGTACGAAGAATTACATTCAGCTATTCAGCTTTATTATATTTAACAGCAGAGCTTCATGTCCAACCTTATCAGCAGAATTAATGTTGATACTGCAAATTACTGCAACCCACATAAGAACTTTACCTTTCTTTATGTCGAAACTTTAGGTTTCTATTCTTAAGGTCTGGTAAGATTTAAGCCTAAAAATCATGTGAAAAAGACATGATTTTGCTTGATAAATGTGGTTTGGTCTCAACAAAAACAGATGGAAAAATGTCTTGACTCCTCTTTAAAAAAATACTGGTTTATGTGTCCATAAAAACAAGCCTGAAAAATGTCCCACTGCACCAAATAAACAACCTGATTTGTCTTCACACTCCTGGAAAATGTATCGACTTCTCCTCAGAAACATTTTTTTGGTCTCCACCAAAACAGATCATCTGAAAATACTCTGTCTGGTTTCCACAAACACGATCAGAACTGTCCAAACTTTTAGTGAAGAATATTTGGTTTTGTTGCAAACACAAATCTCTGGAATCTGGAAAATGTTCTGGCACTTGTCCAAAAATAACTGTTTTTAATACTCTACATTAGTGCAGTCTCAAACACTGGTTTGCTCCTAAAGTGTCATGCCACCATCATCGACTTTTCCCGATTGGTTTAAAAAGATGGGTAGTATGACATTTGAATGTAATGTAACAAATTTATGTATCTGTGCTTTGCAGAAACATACAATAGCAACATTTTTGTGGCAACTGGAGAACAGTTACAGCAAGAGCAAAGTTAACAAAGCAGATATGTTTAGAAAAAAGAAAGTACACTAAAAAAATTAAATAAAATATCTTAGACACAATGAGATTTCCTCTAAAAGCTCTTTGCTAGAAACAAAACGACAGACGGACGTCTAACTGGAGGAGTTCAACAAGCTTAAATTTTTCATTTCAAAATAAGATTACGTAAACCGGCTGTAATCCAGACTGATTCCAGTCTTGGTTACGGAGGATGCCTGCAACTTATTTGCGAAAAAAGAATGGTCTTTTGTGACGAGTCCTCTCCGTTTGAGATCAGCAGGAGTTCAGCATCTATTGGGGACAATTAAAATTTAATCAACCCTGCATTCAATTATAACTGGAGCCTCTGCGTTCCCCACATCAAATCAGGAAAAACATTAGCCGCAGTTCCTACTTGAGAGGGTAGGTATGTTTTCTCAAATCCCAACTCACTGCAAACAACCAGTGTCTCTTCACTGTTCTTATATTATTGCAAATGGCTGCACGCTGAGATATTCTGTAAGGTGAAGGATGGATTATGAGCACAACACTTTCCTTTTCAGTATCAGTTTTTATACCTTTATTCTTTGCATTATCACCAAGTCATGCAATGGCTAATAAACCCAATACAGAATTGAAAGAGGGTAATAGTCTTAATTCTACCCATAAAGGGACTCTGCTACCACAATTCTGGGGTGAATTTATGCATACTCTTAATACACTGTGTGTATTAAATGGCAAAAAGTCAAAGAGGATTATTGCAGTACTAATGTGTGCCTGTGAGCAGACAGCAGGGAGTTGTGAAGGACAGGACAGTCTTCAGGGCTTACTTGTTCATTCACTTGTAATTTTAAATGTTTAATCCTTAATGACCACCACATTATATTCCTTTTATTATCTACGAAGCCATTATCTCCTTGGATAAGTCTTGATTAAAGAAACATACTTACGACATCAAAGCACCCAGAGCTTCTGAATGCACTTATTCAGCAATTGTTGACAGGCTAACACAGCACTTCAGGCAGAATCTCATACACAAGAGAGCGGGACAACCTCTTTCAAGGTTTGAGAGATAATTATAGATTATTATACAGTAAGTCGGGGAAGTTGGGTGGGATCCAGCCAGTGCCAGGTGCTTAATGCTGGGGGTCACAGTGGGGTCATGTTGACTGAGGGCCAAGGCAGTACGAGCAGGATGACTTTTAAATACTACACTCTTTGAATATTCAGTACATAGTGTAACTGATGGCTAAGGGCTTTGAGTGCATTTTAATTAATTAATAACAATGTTTAATTAATAACAGCAGCACACATCATGTACAGGCCACAATAAGGAGACAGCTTAATGAAAATAGCTTGTTCGCCGATTATTATTATTGTTGTGAATAGTGTCTAGTTTTTTAGTTTAGAGTTGCAAAAGCACAGTGTTTTTTTCTTAAAAAAAGAGAGAAAGTACTTGGAGTATATCAAAAAGATTTGCAATCGAGGAAAAGCATCTAGCTTCCCCTGTTTCCAGAAACAATGATGCAGTTCAGTTAATCTACCAAGTATCAGTGCAGAAATCTATTCAGAAAAGATCTTTTAACCTAAATGTTTTCTCTGCCTCTGCATCAGCAGTAGCTGCTCACATTCGGCTTACAAAACCTAAAATTGTATTTCTTTAAAGCAACTTTTTTCTTTTAAATTTCACTATTTGATATGATGACACAAATATTCCCAAACTGGATGTGAAGAAGTTTTACACTAACTTGACTGTTTGTTACACAGAACCATCTGGAAACTCTGTACTGGAAACAGTTTGAAAAGGGCAGAAACTGTCAAAAAATCTTGGCATGTGATTGGATGAATCATCTGTCATCTATCACGGTCTATCACTGGCTAACTTTTACCAACCACAGCGCTGAGTTTTTTTCCTCTTTCAATGAAGAATATGTTTTTTTCTCCTGAAGAAATTCTCTTCAGATGTCAAACTAATGCTACCACTGCTTCTAACTTTTTGATGAGTCAAATTGTAGTTTTCAAATGAACAGTTGCCTCTTTTGCTGGTTGTGTTTGTTTCCTCATAGAACGCTGAAAAGTTCACGCAACTCTAAACCCTGATGCACATTATCAGATAAGCTAGTGATATTGCAAATCCAGGGGTCACCTGAATGCATCATCATCTTTTAAACACATACATAGATGACAATTATACTAAGTACGCACTATTATAATGTCCTGCTTTGCACTTTGGTTCGTACGTTTCCACTTACATATACTTAATACAACAACACACACACTCTCTCTGATACAGTGAGCAAGAGACTGACAGTTTGTGAACCCTGTGGTGCATTGAAGCATGACACCCAGCTCCAGAGCAGTTCTCATCAGACATTATCTTTTAACATCTGGCATATCTATGCAGACAAAGGGCCATTCTAAAGGACATTTGTTATCCTCAGACCATCAGACTGATCAACAGATCTAATCCACTGCCCCCGTGAACGCTTCAACCCCCAGCAACACACACACACCCACACACACCACACCGAACACTGACAGACCTTTACACCCTGCCTACAAATAGATTATGCACAGATATGTAGTAGTCTGATTCTCAATATTCCATATTGCACATACGCGGTGTCCTTTGGATACCTTATTTATTTATTTACCTCTTATAATATTGTGTTTATGTTCTCATATTTTATTTTGTTTAGTTTTGTGTCCTCTGTTTACTGGATTGAAATAGCTCTCAGTGGCCGGAGTAATAATTAGGTGACCTTGTTTTCATCTGTACATGTTACACTGTACACTTTGTTTTTTTACATAAGCTAAGGCAAAAGTTTGATTTGAAAGTATATTAAACACATTGATATTATTTATGTGAATTTTAAGCAGATCTTTTATTCCAAATTTAATTAATTTATAGTATTGACTAACTTGATAACTGAGTATCTTAATCATTGTGTCAAAATTCTCTTTGTTTCAAGAAGTAATAACTTTGTTTTAAGAAATAATAAATTCCCTTGTCTGTCAGCAAAGAAAAAAAACACTGTTCACATGAAACAAACCATCAAAAAAAAGAGAAAATAAGAACAAGCTTATCAGACAGGAAAGTTTCTCATGACAAGTCCACAGCATATTGTTTACTCAGTGTGTCTACTTTTTCCTCTCTTCTTTTAATAATCAAAAAAATGAAAATCCAGTCTTTTCTTACACTCTCACACAGATACACACAGAGAGGAAGGTCATTCATCACTCCAAGTTTCTTTGTCACATCTATCACAGTCGGCTCGTAAGAGGGTTTGCCAGTTCACACACCTGCTATCTGTTTTGCATGAAAACACTGTTTTGCTGTTATTCACTTCACATTTTTGGATTTATAAACCGTTGGATTGTTTTACTGGATTATTTTAATCTGCTGGTATGCACAGCATTACCAAGGTTAAAGCTTATGCAAAACTAATACAGGAGCAGTTGTATTCAATTAGAAACACATTAGGTGATCAATGTAATAAATGAGTGTATGATATCAACACTCATGTGGATGGAGTCCTGCCTAATAATGGTTTTCCGCTACTGACCTTTTTTGGCACAGCTGGAGACCACAGACCACCAAGCCAGTACAACACATGCTCCCAACACAAGGCAGGACTGTGCCATTATGCTAATACCAGAAACCCTGAGTTTAATTACTCTGTTTTGCACAGAATATAATATGATAAAATGCATTTTGATGCAGTTTTGTTTCTGGCAGGGTTGGCGTTAGCATTTTCCTATTAAAACATACACTATATAACATGTTCACGTTAAACTGTCTAAACACAGTGATTTCTTAGTTGGTTATTTTCTTAAGTTGTGTACTTACATTATATCAAATTTATCTAAAACATTTAAACAGAGAAATTCATAAATTTCTTTGAGGTAACAGTGCCTTTGAATTTGACACCAACTTTTGGGGCAACAACAGTGAAAATGAATGGAAGAAAACTGTCACATGTAATTAAAGTACAACAGATTTTCTGATTGAGTCATGCACATAGATTTTCATCTGCAATAGTGGCTGATTATTAACAAAGCATACACAAAACATGATCCCATGTTTCATTACAATGTTGTTTTGTTTTCTGTTTTCATTGTTTTAATAATTTAAATCTCTGTTTTCACTTTTAAATCTGTAAAATCAATAAATTTGATGAGGATAAATTGAACAAAAAAAAATGTACAACAACTCTGACTCAAGGTGATAGATTTTAAACCCATCCACTTTCAGAAACAATCAAAAAAGCCTAATAATATCCACATTAATTTTGTGTGTCACAGATTTGCTGAAAGGTTGTCACAAATGCTTGTAAATGTTAAGCAGTAAGCACAGCTCCACAGCTAAAGTTAAAATCAAAATGATTACATAACCTTTGGTTGAAGATGAAGCCACTCGGATGGAGATGCTACTGGAATGTCCAAATCTGTTGAGGACTGGACACTGGCGAGCCCACGCTCCTCCACCGACTCTCTCTCATCATCACGGATAAAGAGGAGTAACACTCAGCTTCATTTCCATAACAGTAGGGTCTTTCTTTGCAATACTGGTTAGAAATGACATTTACATGCCACCAACACGCATGAACTGAGACAATTTTAATTTAGAACATTTAATGAATGTGTCCATCAGGTGAAGCAAACACACTCCAGTTTGTATAGGAAGATATTTTACATGTCTGTGTTAATTCCCTGAGTGCAGCGTAGTGTAACAAGACTCACATAAGCTGAGAATGTGCAGCTCATCTCAGATCTTTTCTAAGAATTACACTCGTTTTTTTTACATTCTTTGCTGAATCTTTTTTTATTCGATGGTATCAGAAAAAGCAGTTTCATCCTGTTTATATTTTCAAAATATTGCAATTTTTTCATGCTAGTACAGACAATTTTCCTCTTGTTATGTGCAACAAAAGTGTCAACAATGAAAAATGACATTTTCATCCTTGTCATTGAATGCAGTTTAATAAATTTGTTCCCAAATATGGCCGTACCTGTTAAAGTAACCACAACACAGCAGGACATCCAAGACTGTGAGGAGTTTTCCCACCTAGAGGCAAAGTTAAGTGTAAAGTTGGAATGGAGACATCTACCTCAGAATCAATTAGACTGAGGATTTATTATCCTATAATGGGGCAGATAAAACTTCTGGATCACAGGAATGTGTTGGGTGTCTTTCTGATCTTTATTTTAATGAGGCTTAATGAGGTATGCCCCTCCTAATTAGTTCTCCCTTAACATTTCAGAGTTTCAATTCCACTGTTGATCAATGGGGTGGAGACAAGTCATTTCATTTCCCTCAAGGCTAAAAGTGTCAGATAACATTTTGTGGGAATCCCAAGCTTTAATGATTCCATATGCCGGGGCTGACTGTGCACCCAGAGCCACTAGAGCCACAAGATAAATGATTAACCAATAGCATAAACCACAGAGCATGCATGTCGCCACTGATACATGAACATAAGTGGCTGGGAAGGTTCAAAGGCAAAAATTACTTCCACATAAATGCCTGCCTGCTAAGGGTTAACCGATGCCACCTGCACCCAGATCACTTGCTCACAAAGAGAGATCTGGTTTAATCTTGTTCATCTGCTGTTAGGTCGTAAACAGATGAGACTGTCTCAGGGGCATCATGGACTGACACTGAGATTGGGAAAATCTGGTCTCTCAAGGATCAGCACTTTAAATGGTTGAGGGTGGTTCGTCTTTTGAAAGCCAAAAACGATAATAATCTCTTGATGTTCTCAGAACTCAGCTCCTCTTCAGGGCAAAGGGATCTGTGGGGGAAGTGTGGGGAAGTAAATTCATTCAGCAAAATACTGCACTGGCTTTTGAAAATATCCTTAGAGCTGAGATATTAACAAAATATGAGGAATAATAACAAATAAGGATGTCACAGACCCAAAGTGTGGCAATGACATCCCTCGGTTCACTGTCAATTTAAGGTAATGTTCCTTTTGGATATGAGGTTTCATTGGAGAAACAGTCCAAAAATAGTGTTTCCAATGTTCTTTTCATATGTTCGGGCTAAGATTTCATTTATTTAATGGGATGACTGTGTGAAATTCATGACTCATGAGTCACATCCCAGTGGAGAGACACAGAGACACACATTAGGAAAATAACGATGCTAATGGCACAAGTGTATGTCAAAGTGCAACTGCAAATGTGGCAACAAACTCTGATTGAGCTCCTTGAATCCAAAACCGGACTGAGCAACGCTGACTGTCAAATCATAGTTTTATGTGACATGTTTTAGCTCTTTGAGTCTATATGTTGGTTTAGAATTATAAACACACACACAGTTTAAAGTCAAGGTTATTGATGGTTATTTATCGGGGTGGTTCTTATGCTTCTACAAGAGTGATGCAGTCGTCTAGCTCGGTGCACTAAGCTTTGACTCACAGACTAGAAGACTGTTACATTTGCTCAACAAAATGAATCAGAAAAACAAACATACTCTACTCAGCAGCAAGGCAGCTTACAACAGTACAAATATACAAAAAGTGTATAAAAAATGTCAGCGGCCTGTGTTAAACTGAGTATCTGCTGAAATTTTGTCACGTTTTCTTCATCTGCTGGACAGAAGCACTGACTGTATAAAACACTGGACAAACCCTCAATGACGTCACCCACTGGTTTCTGCCTGAGCAAAAGTGAAGCCTCGCCTGCGCCTAGCTACGCCAAGAGTCGGCCTAAACAATGAAAAACCAAATATGAGAAAAGAGATGGGGGGGTCGAAGGACGGACACCACACCTACTCAGCTAACAGCCCCTGGCTAGCCATCAACAGGCTATCAATTAATGAGGACATGGCCAAAAAAAGCTGAATTTTAAGCTTAAATATAAAATAAAAAAATGAGTTTAGAAAAAAAAATCACACTCCTCAGAGTTTTAATGAGATGATAGAGAAGCTGTAAACAAAAAAAACAAAACGTTTTTTTGAACCAGGCTGTAAATATGTTTATTTCTGTTCTAAAGTTGGCCATTTTAACATGGGCTCCAATGGGAATTTACTCCCTTTTAGAGCCAGCCTCAAGCGGTCAGTCGAGGAATTGCATGTTTTTCTACTTCCTGGTTGGCTCCAATGCGGAAGTGGGGAGTTTGCCCCTTTGACAGAACCTACAGTCAATGGACAGACCCAGTGAACCTCGCAATGATTTATAATGTGTATATACTCAAGTATGTCCAAGAGGTGCTGCCGTATGACTTACAGCATGACATGCGCCTCCTACTGGTCACTAAAGTCAGCTTTATCCTGTCGTGCATTTCAAGCTTTGCACAAGTGAAAGCGGTCTACGCAGGTGTGTTTAATACTCGAGGTAGGCCTATTAAAATTGCATTAGTTGTTGAATAATTTATATTTAGATTTATTTATTCCACTGAAATTCTCATGTCACACTCTTCAATCCGGAGCATGCGAACACAGAATTTCAAACAGGAGTTTTGCTGGCAGGATGTTACCTTCCTGTGTTTAGTGTTCGGTGTAGTTTTCTGTCTGTACTGCACATATAAGTACAGTGTATGCTAATTTAGCCCCAAGGGTGTCCAACTGCGTCAGGAAATGGTGCGACATGTTTTACTGACGCCTTTTAATGTTTAAAGTTTAAAGAAGTCGTTGCTGAGAGATGGACGCGACTGTCACTTGACGTGGACTGGACAGAAAACACTTTTTAACTAATTAAAGTCAGCAGGGTTAATTGTCTTGAACCACACGCTCCGCTAATGTCCTGCGCATCTGTGAAGCGGCTGATTTGTGGCCGTCATGGGGCGATAAACAAAAGGGATTAAATCAACTGAAACGACTCGTGCCCACATCTAATTGAAGAGCGCGCGGGCCTGGATTGATGTGAAGTAACGTGAAAGTACAGAGGAATAACAGGCTAACTGTCGGTAAATAAGCAGCCAGAAGTAGCAGGTAATCCATTACATTGGTAGTCTGAATAATATGTGAAGGCATGCTTACAACTCAATATGTGTATATATGGAATACAGTCATTTCTCCATATTTCACTTAATTTACTTTGTTATTTAATAATGGCGGATTAGCTTAGTACCGCACAGTTCTATTAAGATAACAGATAGTATGTTTGTAAGTAATGGGATAGTAAGAAGCCCTCTTTTCTTTATTGTGCAGATGAAGACAAATTAAGCAACTTATCTTGACTTTAACAAAGTGCTCATTGGAGTTTACCAGCTAATAAATAACTGTTGTTTCGTATTTCTGGTGACGATTTTAACTTGATTTTCAGCACGTGCCCCATGTGGAGAAGAGCAGTTATGTAAAAACACATTTTATTGTTTATGTAAATAAAGGACAAAGAAAAGCTTAGTCAGTATCAAATAAAGAGGATATAGCTCAGATGGAGTTATTCAGAGAATAAAGATGAGTGACAGTGTTACAGCTAAATGTGGAACAATTGTCATCACATTTTCTGACAACCTTGCAGACAGCAGTCTATTGAGATAATGATCATGATGGAATGATGACAGCAAAATATAGAGGGTTAGAGGACTAAACTGGAATATTATTGATTAAAAATAACAGAAGAGTCAAGTTCCAATGAAGATGTATTAAGTGTTAGTGCTGTATAACTTTAGATCCTTATACACAGTATTACATAAAGTGTGTCAAAGATTAATATATATATGTTCTTATGTGACAAAAGGGTGGAGAAGAAAAAGGCCTGAAGTAAGAGAGAAATATGATCTTTGACCAACTTCGAGGGAAAATCTGCACTCAGAAACTTGCTGCTTCGGCTGGTTGGCTTTACTGCCCTCTGTAAGGTAGGTGATGGGTGTCATTGAACTATTGAACCTTTGATTCTGTCAGCATGTTGTGATGGAAATATGCAATTTATTCTTTAATCGGTGTAAATACTTCATCTTATAGTGAAGCACTAAATGTATTATTATTGCCTCAATGTAGAGTTTCTATTTTTGCACAGAAGACACCAACACTAGAGTTGTTCACATTGCCTTAATATCCTGCAGTGACACTGTTGCGTTTTTTTATTTTATTTGATTAATATTTTTTAAGCATGTCTCTATTCACCTGCATAGTCTATTGATTAAGCCTAACTGACAGTTAGCATGAATGCTACCTACTGACTCTTGTGGTTTTACCATCAGATGACCTTGAACCAGGGTCAATTGCTCACCTCCTCCCCTAAATTGTGCAGTGTGATTTGTTTCTGCAGTGATTTGTTAGATGAAATTGGATCTGCCCAAGAGAATTCCCAGTTCCTTTAATCTTTTGTTGTTTTAGGGGCAAAAAATCTGCTCAGAGGCAATAACTTGTGTTCAACAATTTTTTTTTGTCCTCAGTTTTTATTTGTAACTTGCTGTTGCAGGAGTGCAGCCGTATTGCCAGTCATTGCTGGTTAGTGCCAGTTTAAATAAAATGCATGGCAGCAACATTGTGGTTAAGGTCAGGTTAGGTTAGGTTTTTAGGTTGGTTAGGATAATGATAATTTAATTTTTAATATTGTTTTTAGAGATGTGAGAAGTGTCATTTAACTTGAGTTTGACCATGGTTCCTAATGGTTTGTTGGGATGCTTTGTGTTCGATTATACATGTTAAAACTGACATTTAAGGTAAAATAAGAAGAAAAAGCAGATGCATCAGTCATAATACTTGTGGTTACTCTTTTTGAAGACTTGATGGAATTACACTAAAGTGACGATGGAGCAGCACATGGGTTAGAGTTGCTGACTGTTTTGGCACATGCATCTGTGGACAGTTGGTTGCAGACTGTGCAGCCTCAATGAGATTCAGAGGGGGCTGTGCTGGTGCCTCAGTCAGAGGGCTTACCCGGGCTTATCTGCAGGCTGTGGAGGATGAGAGAGTGAGAGGGGAAACGGGAGAAAACAAGAGGGATATTTTTGTATAGAAACTTGCCAACAAACACATCACTTATGCACGCACACAAAAACACTTACACATATTATTATATAATAGGGACACACGTATATTTGTATTCATTTTAAATATGGGAGTCTTCCAAAAACACACCTAAGTGTAACTCACAATGGCCATGCTGTGAAAATTTTATTATTTGTGCATCAGTAGCATCAACAGAAGCACAAACAAACAAAAACAGTCAAGGTAAAGTAGCAGAGATTTGCCTGTCTGGGTGCGTAAAAATGCTGCTTTTCTGGAGAATTGATGCACATTGCCATGAGGAAATGTGACAGTGGCTTATTCTCACATTGTGACATGTGACAAGCAGTGATGACGCAGATCATCACTGTATGCCATTGTGTGTAGCACTCTGCCGTTATCAAGGAGAGGTAATCTTTGAAAGAAAATAATAGACTTCCTGGAAAAAAAATCCTGGTTTTAGCTGGTTTGTTTAGTTCTGAAGCTGCTCTTTGTCTGGTAAAATGGGATGTCGTTGTAGACATGAAACCCTGGATTAGATGTATGTATGTGATGGATTGAGTGTAGTGGCCAAGTGACCCTGCCAGAGGCACTTTAACATTTGTCTCAGAGCTTTGGTGACAAGGTGCTGATGAGACGCTTGATAATATCAAGGTCAACATCCTCTTATCAAGACCAAGTGCAAATGGAACCAATATGTAATCAACATACTCTGTCCTCTTTCAAACATAATTTCTGGTAAATTACTAGGATAACTTCAGGGACTGCTGGTGATTTTCAGTGTTCACACATGAGCTTTTACATTTTGGTTTAGAGAGCTACAAAGCTATCTCACTATTAACTAACATACTATTAACTAAATAACTAACTATAACTGTATATAATATGAAACATGGAGAGAAATCCTATTTTCCAATGAATTAATTTATTTTAACTAATTAATATCTTTATTTGATATATATTACATTCTTCCGCCTGCTGAAAACAACAAAATAAGGGAGAGTGGGGATGCTCGGCTACATTTTTTATTAGCCTTATGTCTCCAGCAGAGGAGAGAAGCCTCTCTGTTGCATCGTTAGCTAAGAGGAAAGCTCCGGGGAAAGCTATCATTATACAAGTTGCTGAGAGGGCGCCGGGTTTTTGAGGTTAAACAGACTGAGCAGAGTTATTTTCTTGACCTCAGAGTCGCTTTAAGTTGTTTAATGCTGGAGTGTGTGTCCGTCTGTTTGTACAGTCTCAGTGTAAAAGCAGAGAAGATATTCACAAACGTGTGCTTTCTAGTTGTCCTTGGTTTAAATGAAAATGTAAAGAGGAACAGGATTATTTTAGCTAGTGTGTGTGCACAGTACACTGTCCTGTTGCTGCACTGCCTTTACAATTGTAATTTATATGTTTATTTTAGTTTTTTTCTGCATAACAAGAAAATTGGTGTTAAACATTTTCTCTCTTGACATTTTGTGACTTCTGTCTTTGTTTATTAGTCTTACTGAGCTGAGAGAGCCTTGTGTTATGTAGAAAACTCAACAACTGCAAATCACAACGTTTACATCATAGCATCAGTATCAGTAGTTTTAAAACCTTGTTTATAACTTTGACTCTCAAATTTTAGTTCACTATTCTCTTCCGTAGGCTAACACGCGAAGTTGAGTATTGTTTTGGTTGGATGGGCGGAGCCAAAGGACAGACGCCTGCAGAGAGCTGCTGCTTACGATTGCACCTACAAGAGAATCAGGTAGAAATCTACGCTTCTGAACAAATGAGCACCAGGAGTCACACTTTATTCTGCTCTGATCTGGAATCATTTGACAGAAAGAGGAGAGCTTATAAGTAGGACAGACATTTTAAGCTTTGTTTGAAAACCTCTGAAGAAGCTTTAAATGTCAAAACTTGACACTGGGCAACAGCCCTAACTGGTAAAGAAATTCAGGTATAAATTTCCATGAAGGTGTACAGGAAATCAGTCTTTAAAAACATCCCGCGTCATGTTACAGTGAAATATGACAGTTTGGTTTATTTGTGATATCGCGAGAGACTTTTTTATTGAGGATTCAAATTCAAAGCAGAGAGGGAAGCAAACCTTTTGTTTTAGTTCAACAGCCTGATTTATTTGACAAAAAGCACTGGAAACTGTGTGTGTGGGAGGTTTTTCCTGAAATGTTTCAGATTTTAATTTTGTTTCTGCTCATTCTTTACATTGTTTTCTATTGTGTTATACTTCTGGGCTGGCAATTACCGTGTATGTACACAGTAATGATAACAGAATTTCTGGCAATTTGTTTAGGTGGCTAATTATATAATTATACAGCTGCTGCTGCTGCTGCTGCACATGTATTGTCCCTGTTTCTATGCAGCATGCTGCTTTCTTGCTTGCTATTTTTGTCTTCCTCTTCAGTCACTCTTGACAGTTGGCCAGCTTCAACTGCTGAACAGACTCCAAAAAAACAAAAAAAAGTTAAAAAAAAAAAAGAGTGATGCAAAACAACGTAAACTCTGGGGATATTTAGTAATCAGGTAATGAGGATGAAGGAAAGAGAGACCAGGATGCCTCTTGGCCCAGTGCTCCTCTTCATGCTGCTGCTCTCCCTTTCCTCGCATCTCTTTAACTCAACATATTTATCAAGCGTTCTGTGTTTCTCTGAGGATGCTGGGCGGCGAAACCTTTCTGTCTGACATGGCTGGCAATGTCAATGCACAGCAGTAATTGTAAAAAGCCAGAGACGGAGAAGTGAATATCTCTCTGTGTGTATGAGACGAAAGGAGAGAGGAGAGAGAGAACGAAAAGGGTGGGGAGGTGCAGTGTGAAGCAGGGAGGGGGGGCACGTGGGAGGGAGGGTGAAGGGGAGAGAGAGAGAGAGAGAGAGAGAGAGCGCGACGGATCGGGAGAACAAGCGGCTCGCCTCATTCCGCTTCTTTCTCACCATCCATTCTGTGAGACCCTATTCCGGAGCAGAGAGAGCCACATAAGAGGCAAATTGGAGAAGGAAAAGGAGAAAAAAAATCCATTGAGGAGGGAGGATATTGGGGGAAATAACACATAACCAGGGCTTACTGGCATCCACTGTCACCTCTTGTAGCTTTGGCAGAGGTGTCTGAAAGTTTCCATCCAGGGGGAATCCTCCCCTTGTTGTGGGGATGAACAGCGGATGCTGAATTTCATTCCTGAAGGCAGGAGGAGAGCTGTAAAGACCAGCTGGATTCACTTGCAGTGGAGCTGGTAGTGCGCACCAAAAGAGATCCTACAGTGCCTCTTTCTCTCCCTCGCTCAGTCTCTCACACTCGCATTTTCCAGTCGAATACATAACACTATTTCACTGTGCCAAGGTGGAATATCGGGGAAGCAACCCGAAAGAAATTCTCCTGAACCTGGAAAGTCAAGGGAAAAGGATTATTTACAGAATCAGGGAAGGACATCCTGTTCACAAAAAGTAAGTTCTGATCAAAAAAAAGGCTTTGAATTGGGTTCTGATCCTGAGAGACTTGGAGGATTTTGTCCTTTTTCTTTGTGGTGGAGCAGCGTCGAGCTTCGGGCAGTGTGTCTTGTGGACTATAGGTTTCTGGATGGTATTTCGAGGTAAGGACAGCTATGAACTCTTCTACATTAATGGCACCCTACAGTTTTTTTGAGAACAGGGCAGATTAGGAGGCTGAGGAGCTCAGCATGAATGATACAGTGATGTAGAAAAGAGAAAAGGAAGATGGAAAAGGTGTGTGAGTCTTAACCCAGACTGCATTTTAGCAGTTTTATTTTTTGTAAAGTTGGGATTAAGGTCTTAATCATACATGGGAAGGCAAATGGCTCACAGAGAATATGGTCGGGTTTTCTTTGGCTATCGGATCATTACTCCCCTCTGCAGAGAAGACTGTATCAATGTGTATCTGCATACTTGTGCATGTGTGTTTGCTGAGAGGGGAGATGCTTGTCTGCAAGGCAATTCATCTCTTTACTTCCTCGCTACATAGCGGTTATCACCAGGGGAGGCTGCTAGCAGAAAGGGGCATAATTGCGGTGGCCGTTTGTCCTCATCTTTGCAACAGCTAGTGTCTTTGAGCGCAGGGAATTACTTTTGTACAGTAGCTGCATTTTATTCACATTGGTGAGTGCTTCTCTGCATCTAAATGTCCGCTCTGTCCCTTTTATCTATGCTTGCAAAGAACTGATTGTGTCCAGCGTTTCACAATCTCAGACGCCCAACGCTACACCTTTACCTTTCATTTCAATGTATGTGTAAGTTTGTCAGTGTGATTCTGGCTCAGCAATGTATTTCTTTCACATCTGTTTATCTCTGTTTTTAGTGCTTTATCTTTTATTGCTCAAGGGTGAAGTAATGCTCTAAATGTCTTGCTTTAAGTTTCTTTTAGGATGAAAATGAAGAATGTTTAAGGTGACACTGTTTAGACTATAAGAGAGATGGATAAAGGTACACTGTTGTATTTATTTGTATCCTATGATGGGAGGAAACATGTTGCCCTCTTCTTGATCAATACCAGACATGTGCAAGGCTGCCGCCTTTTGTAAGGCACGGGTTGAAATATTAATGATTGCATGAGCATCCTGTTGGTCCCCTGAAATATTTAAAATAATTGAATAATAAATGGCCTCTCTAAACTGTCAAAGCCCGACTTTGTCCTGGGCAGATGATTATAATCCCACCTCCTCATGTAACATGCAAAACAGTGACCATTAAATGTCTTTGCCTCTGGATATAAAATTTTCAAAAGAAGTGTCTCTCCTCTTGCAGAACATCCACTGGGGGGAAGTGGAGCCTGATGGGAAGTTGATGACAGCTGCTTTGTATCAGGCGTTGACTGGCTATAGGTGGCTCAAATCGCCAATCGTTCCCCCTCCATATAAAGCTTGATTGCAAAAAGCTGCTGTGCACAAATGTTGTGTTGAAATCCAATTTAGCATTCAAGAAGCATAGTGTGCAATTGCTTCCTCTTGAAACGGATGCAAACCTCTCATCTGCTCTGCCTGCTGAATTAATTTAATATAATGAGCTACGTCTACAGTATGTACATGACAAATATGCGTACTAGTGTGCACGTATGTGTGTACATACATGTTAAAGAGAGCATGTGAAATTGAAAGGGAGTTTCTGAGTATATCTAGTATCTGCGTGGGTGTGTATTTGTCCAGAGCTCTGGCTTTATCCCTTTTGATGTTTTATTGAGTGTTAACCATGGTAGGACTGACGCATTGCCTCTGATATGGAGCAGCGTGGTTAAAGGAAAGCACTAAGACGGACTTTGCTTCCCCTTGTAGTTCTTTTAACTCTGAATTAGCAATGCTGTGTTTGGCTCTTTCAACCCTTTGGATTTGGTAAATGATTTGGCTCAGGGACACTGAGCGTTGTGCGTGGTGCAAGACTAGGTGTGTGTGTACTAGACATTTGTGTCTATGTGGGGGAGCAAAAGAGGTATATATATATGCACTGTGATGATGCATACAGCACGTGTGTGTGCTCAGGTGAGTGTATACAGGCCTGCCTGTGTGTCTCTAATCCCCTTCTGTCTTTCTGAAAGGGAAAATACAGTATGCAGTCTGTTTTCCTCCCAATTCTGATGTTAGCAGAGGCTTTAAAGACAATGCCCTCCATTTTCAGTGATCTTGTGCATCCTCTGAATCACTGTTTGGACTGAACAGAAGGAATGAGCCCTCCTCTACCCCATGATTATTCAGTGCTGTTGACAGCATGTTCACATGGGGCAGAAATCAGAGGAAACAACTTTGATGGCAAAAAAAAAGCTGCAGTTTTGATTTATTACTCACAGAAACGGAGTTGGAATCAGTATGCATGCACGCCAGCAGGCAGCTGAAATCTGACACACCTGCTTCCAAATATGATAAATCATTTGTAATGGTGTGTGCCTTTTTTTTTAGTTTGGTATCAGCAAAAACAAATCTGTCAATTATAAAAGCTGCAATCAGGCCTCTATTTTAGCATCAAGATTTAAAAATGCTTACAGTGTGTTGAGACTTGGAATGCTTGAGTGATGGTTCATTTACATTAATATGAATATTTCAATGAATATCACTTATTCATATAGCTTTTCTAAAGATGCCATGTCTAACCATGAAGTTGGCATTAAGGAGGTGGTATGCAATAAAGTTTAGGTGAAACATATAGAATTCCCTCAGCCTTTTCTGTTGTTATGTTCAATGTGAACTAAAGTAAGATGTTATGTTTGTGAGGCATCAAATCTCTTATTGATGGAAATGACACAGAATAAATAACCACATTTATTTCTCAAGTGTATAAGCAACATAAAAGTTGAGTTGGTGCTCCAGATAACATGAGAAAATAATGTGCTGGGGAATAGTTTGTGCAACCTTTCTTATTTGCATTTCATAAAAATAAGAGCCACATTCCTTCAGAACTTCATTTTGAATCCTTTACTTGTCGTTGGAGGACAGATGTACAGAGAGCTCTGTCAAACACAAGGCCTGCACCCAGCAGCAGAACAGCATATTTTTAGCCTGTCCATTAAGGACGTGGAAGAAAAATCAATGATCACAGACTGAAACCCTGGGTTTCAAATTTAAGTTTTTTTTCCCTCTCTGACCTTTGGATACAGTTTGGAATATGTACTTTGTAAATGCCAGATTCTCAACTCGGTCTATGAAACAGTCCCATAAATGTTAAAGGAGCAAGGCTCATCATGTTTGTTCATACAGTTACTTTAATTAGATTACACTTAATCTATCAGGTAACTAGTGTATTTTTAGATTGGTTTTCATTAGCATCTGGTTGATATTATTCCAAGGAGTACTTTTTTCCCATTTACATCAAACAGCTGTGTGACTGTACCACCACCACACACTTTTAATTTACAGGCTAATACATGTTTAATTGTTGCTGCCACTTAAAAATACATTAACATACTTAAGCTAGCTTTCATGAGCAAAACATCTGTATCATTTACATCACCAGCTGGCTGAGACAAACAAAATGCCTTATTTTTAAATGGAGGTCTGGTCAGTTGGAGATCAGGCCATGAATGGATTCGGCTGATCCGTCAGCCCCTTTGAATCCCTGATGAGGCGAAACACAATATGCTCCAACAGCTGGGTCATTTATGGAATATGCTTACTCATCATGGTCTACTGCCGCTAAAAGGAGGGGGAAAGCATTATGTGAGTAGGCTTCACAGAAAAGATAAAATATGTATGCATGAAGGTCATTTATTAGTTTAGCAGTAAAAAAAAACAAGGAAACCCTTTTCTAAAAGACATTTTGGGGAAGACCTTTGAATAAACATTACAATCACTGCACTCACCAAAATCTTGCATGAACAAAATAGATTTTTTAAAATTATTCTTCATTGATTTAATAACAAGGTCATGTGTGTATTAGCTTGTAGCCTTTCTTTAATTTGCATTTACTGTATATACAAGGCAGTTAGCTGACAGCATCATGTGAGCTGAAACAAAACAGGAAGCAAAGCCACAGTTATTTTAATGCACAAAAGAAAAAGAAGGTAACACAAGAGATAAAGAAAAGGAAGACAAAGGATCTCTGTCTGGTCTCTTTTGAAGATGTGATGTGCTAAATGACTGCTGGTGGCAGTGTAGCCCTTCTGGGATACAGTAACCAGGAAGTGGCTGTCTGTGGGCGTGAGGACTGATCCACCAACAGCTTCCATTGACAGTGACCTTGCTGTCTGTGTCGCTTTGCAGCGTGACCTTCCTGGGCGAACTGCCGAGGGCGATAAGTGTCGTACCACCTTCGGAGAAGTTTCTTTCCGCGTTTGTCGACAAGGAGCATTAGTAAAGGTCAAGGGTGAGGTGGCCGACTAAGAAAAGGGGGCAGAGGATGTTGCACCATGTGACAGTCGAGGGAAAAAAAAGGGGGAAAAAAAAAGGTCTGTTAGGTTTGTGCCCTGAAAAAGCAACAAAGATCAAATGTCCTTCAGCAGAGTCCACAGCTTCATTAACAGATCCTCCATAATAATGTTGAAATTACCTTCTGCAATCCTCAGCACATCTTTTTAAACATCTGTAGTATATATATTTAAGCGCATAGTGCAGAGTACATGCATACAATGTCGGTTCCATGAGTAATCCAGACAACAAGCTGAGCAGTTTAACATCAAAACAGATTACAGGATAAATCTAAGATATAGTGACTTTTAACCCTTTAATTAACATTTTTTATGACTAAAGATAATAAAAAAAAAACCTTATTACTAAAGGGGATATAAACAGAGAAAAAAAGGTCTGATTCATAGGCAGTTTGCTCTCGGGTCACTTGTGGTTATTAAATTCTGTATCTAGAAAGAATCAAAAGGGTGAATTACCTGAGTCACAAAATGCCTCTGGGAAAAAAACCCAAAAGTTATTTGAAAGCATCTGATTTTTTTCTGTGAGTTCTTTCATATTTCGACATTAGACAT
>JAQNCA010000032.1:19807344-19819212 GCA_029783725.1 Acanthurus tractus | reverse complement strand
TGGGAAAAAAACCCAAAAGTTATTTGAAAGCATCTGATTTTTTTCTGTGAGTTCTTTCATATTTCGACATTAGACATGAGAGGTTTAAAGAGAACAAGATGTAAGAAAAAATATACTTACAAAATAAGAATTTTTGGTGAACAACAACCCCAATGTTGGTATGTTATTTTGTCATAAGAATGTATAATTTTGCCTACATAGCTTATCACCACCAATATGTCTATATATTGGTGTTGATAACAATATACTGCATTTATGTCAACATCCAGTTTTTTCTTGCCTCTTGTCTAAGCAGAGCAATGCAGGAAGTACAAACAGAAGCATGGTCTATAACATCCTCATGATGTAGCACAAAGTCCTTGTGCTATGCATATTTTCTTATGCTCAGTAACTCAGCATTTATCGACTAAAGAGGTTGTTTGTGCCCCAAAATGCAAACACAACAGCAAAACCACTTAAGTACCATAACTGACCAGTCCTGTTTTTTTAAAACCAATTAAGGATCATTAAATATTCACACTGTGAAAAAACCTGTCTATATCCTAATAGCAAGGTACGATTGATGCTGGTTCTTTTTTAATGAGGCCAATGTTGGAGCCATCCATTTTGTTTTATTTTGCCTCCATCAGCCACTTCAGGATGTCCTTACAGCGACTTTGCCACCTTCGCCCTTTCCCTGCACCCCTTAGTTCTGAGCAGTGAAACGAGGTATTTAGAATATTGACTGCTTGTCTCTTTGGATGATAACAGAAATGCTGCATCTCCTGAATCAAGGTGAGTGACTACTTACATATTCTGCTCTTTGTTGTCTGCATTGTTTTGTTAAGCTTTATCTTCAGTCCCATGAAATGATGGGTATAAACAAGGCAAATCAAGGGCTGAATTTCAGGGTTGGAGAGACAATTTATGCAGCATATTCACTTTTGTAAACCATGTAAAATTCAGTCAATCCAAGATTAATACCGAAGCATAAATATGTGACTAGACTTGACGAGACTCACTTATGTGTTGCTAAGCAAAAACAAAATCTTCAATCTTACAGAAATTATTATTAAACAGACAGATGCTTAAAATGTATCCTTGAGCTGTGACTGTATTGACTACCTCTCAGATAGATTAAGTTGTTATTGGTTTGTTTTCTTTACAGATCCACTCAGATGTAATGCTAACTAACAGAAAAACTAATATATCGTTTCTACTTTAAAACTGTGATAAACAGTGGTTTGAGAGAAACTCACCTCCAGACTGTACTCAGCTGAAGTATTTCAGTGCATTTATTCATGTGTAGTTACATTCAGCTGTGTTTTACTGTTACGCTTAATGTTGCTCATAACAGAAACTCTCTTCCTGCTGTGTGTTAGCTTCGTTAGTCAAACACATTGCAGGGCTCTGCTGCGCACAGACACAACACCGGCTGCTAACAGTTAACAGGTATAATGACTGTCTCTCCTTTTGCCTCGGCCTGATTTCAACATGAATTTGCTGCTCACAATGTGGCATGAACAGGAAAAACACAGGCTGCAGTGTATCCTTAAGAAACTTCCTCAGCAGTTCAGTAAAGGGTCTTGTTGTATCTTGGTATTGCATGTATGAGCCGTGTCCCAAATTAAGTTTTGACTCTTGATAGATGACAACTTTTCCGGCCAAGCATATTTATTGCAGGCCAAAATGTTTGCATATTGTGAATGACTACAGTATTTAATTAAAGAACAAAATGCTGCAGCAAAACAAGTCGAAAATTATTCCAGAGGTACTTAGGGACATGTAAATCTGCATATGTCGAATAAATGATAAATTTTTCCTATTTTAACATCTAATTATACTGTACTGAAATAACAGAGTAAAGATAAATGCAAGCCCATTTATTTCGACAAAGGAGAATGAGAAAAAATAGAGAAGTTCTTGTTTAAATCAACCTTGGTGGCCATTGAAGTATACTGTAGATTTGAGTTTACAAGTTGCACTTGAACAGACCTTGAAGCTGTCCCTGTCGATGCTCACGCTCTCTGCTGTACAATACAATGTAGATTTTAGAGTTTAATAGGTTCATCTAAATGCGCCATGGAGCTGTCCTTGTGTGTGTGAAAGTCTGACACAGACAGCCAGCAGAGGACAGAATCATCCCGTCTGCCAATGACACCAAAACTTGTACTTTTCAAATGTATGACGATTTTGGGGCAAGTAAAGTGGACAAACTTTCTGAGATTTAACTCAACTTGCCAAATGGAACATTTCTTGGCATCATTGTTTCTTGGTTGAGATTAATTACTGCAGCCTTTTAGACAAAACAGAAACATTTCAGCGTCTTTATGTTTTTCATAATGATAGGTCTCAAGTTGTGGTAGTTATTACAGCGTGAGGAATCGCTCTGTTGGAGTCGACGCCTCGCTGGGTCTGTCATTTCCTAAACAGAAGTTATATTTTTATATATATGCAAAAAAATAAGTCCCTTTTATGTTGGAGATGTCTTGGGGAAGATTTTTGTCGGACCCAAACATATTTTCCGTCGTTCCACAGACGACTGGCTTGTCTTGAGCCCCGGTTGTTACATTTGTTACAGTATCCCCACTAATGCTTCACAGATAGAACTTGATATGTCAGAGTGTAGTCTCTTCCTTTCAACAACAGTGGAAATGTCAGTACATGGATACTTCCTCTGCCTCTGAGGGCACCATAGACTCTCCAGCAGCATTTGTGTCTCTTACATTGGACAAGGTTCCATAACCCTGCTTCTGCCAGACTATGAAAGGCTCTCAGCAGGACACTGGCCCTGCATTTGTTAGTGCAGGTCACTGATCCTGGCCTCCTTTGGGCTTAAAGCCGGTGTAGGCTATGGTACAGCTTGGATGTTTGTTAGTTGCTTATGCTATAATGAGTCTGTTGGGAGGAGCAACAACGCCTACACACCTTAAAGCCCAACTCAGAGCAGAAGATTTGCCGTTTTGGGAATAAGAAGCGCTTGTCTCCACTGATGTTGAAGGTTCACACCATGTTGCACTACATCTTTTGGAAGAGTTTTCATTTCCTGGTGGGAAAAGGTTCCTTGTACAAAGCTACGTATTTCGGAGTGCAGTTTTTACAGAAGAAAATAGGAGATAAAGGACACTGGAGAAAAGAGAGAGAAACCAAAAAAGGGTCCAACACATGCAGAAATTAATAATTTCTATAATTGCCGGTCCTGCCTTTCATTTGGTTTCAGAGCCTTAATGTCAATCTTAACTTTTCTACTGGTGTACGAGAAGAAAGGCAAGATGACAAAAGATTAATTTCTGCACAGGCACAAAAGTCCCTATTATACCTGCACCGTTCTATTAAGATAGTGACAGCTGGCTGCTACCCAGTTAAGTGCAACCAACCCAATTTCATAGAGGCATTGCTCCTGAACTCGCCTCTGCTGCAGTCACCTCCCACTCTATTTCAGGCTTTTTGCATAAACTGCCAATAAAAGGGAAGGAGGGGCTGTGATTCAGTGATGCCCTTTTAATTTATTGCATGCTTCTTTCTTATATTCGTATAATCTCCGATAGCTGTCAGTTGGGCGAGAGCCTCATTAGAACCTTTGTCATGCCGTTGCTCCTGGGCGAGGGAACATACTGAGTAGATAAGAACTCTTTCTCCTCTCAGAGCTTTTTTTTTCTCCCCCCTCTCTCTTTATCGCTCCAGCTCTCCTCTCTTCTCTTCCCAGCCTGCACAGTGTGTTACCAGAGGTTTGACTGTCAAGTGGAAGCTCGAGACATTTTGAAGTCTTTCAGGGAAGCGATGGAGCTTCTGAAGGCAGCACATAATCTTCTGCCTGCTGCGGTCTCACTCGTGTTTCGCCTTTTGGTTACAGAAGGATGTTGTTGGATGATTCAGTTGTTTGTCTGCAGCAAATGTGGGCTATTGTGAGTGTTCCAGACTATGGTTTGCAGGTTTATGCATAAATATTGGATAGATGGGAAGGTGAAAAAAAAGTTTGGATTCAAAGAGTAAAAACCAGAAAAAAAAGGCATTTGGTTGTAAATGACTAACGCAGGAAAATCTGTTACATCATTGTTTCACTTCACTGGTAATTGCATGGGTTATGACATGGTTCGGTGTAATATGTTAATAACACTGACTAATAATGTCGGTAGGTGGTGGCTTACTTTAGATCAGTCAATATTTTATTACTCTATCACATTTCTCACTGTAAACCCTGACGGAAGAAGCTGGTGGTTAATTATTTCTTACATTTTTAAGAATTTTCAACATGGTTTTAACATGGTTTTATTACTTTTTTGCCAATTTATATTTGCACTGTCGTCAATATATCCTCAGTTTGTATGAGATTCAAAATGCTGAGTCCATTAAGTCGTAACCATCCAAGAGTTGTGAACTGAGAGATGAGCAAATTGCTCATTATCACATATATTTGTGATTTGTAATTATCATATGACATTTTCCATGAAAACACTGCCTGCCCACTATGGGCTTTCGTTTACATAGTGATTCATCAGAATTACGACTTCACTCTGATATTTGTTTTTCCTATTAACACTTCATAAGTGAGTCTGTATGTCACTGCAAGACAACAACAGCAATTTGTTTATAAAGACTTTTCTCTTTAATTAGTCTTACACGGTTATACAGATGATAGATTTTGCTGACAATATTATACTGTAGCTGTTTATTTGTGGCATTAAATTTAAGAAGGCTTAACAGTATCAAAACACTGTGATAATATACCATTAAGCTGCAAAATCATCAAAAGAATCATCAAAAAAAGATGATGGCTATGTGCTTTTCTAATCCGTCAAAACCTAATACTGGCATGGTTAGTGAATCCATTCCACTGTGTATTTTGTGTTTTTAAATTATATGCATCAACTCACAAAATTGTAAGCCCAGTGCATAAGGATCGCTAAAAGGTACATGAAAGCCGGTTCGCAAATGGGCCTGTATATGTTCAAATATGTGAGGAAATAAATAATATCACTTGATTGTTTTGAATAACGGCATCACAACAACAAGCTCGCCACTGCCATCCTCACAGTATGGGCAATGCATGGCACAGATTAAATGTAAAGCAGAAGTATTCAGACATTTTCAACACATGTTGTGCGAATTCAGCTCGCCTGCCACATTAGATATCGCAGGGACTCTGTTCTCCACTCCTGTTTGATGAGCTGGGAATTAAACCTCCGAATTTAAACACTGACCTTTACTTCCAAGTATACAAGCACCACTGCTATTGTCAACATGTGTAATTCCCAGCCTCGGTCGCCAGCATGCTCACTGTGAATTATAAATGAATGAGCATGTATTAGAGTGAAATCCTGCAGCTCTTGGGGCTTTGCTTGAGATGGAAGAATGAATATATGGGAAACAGGCACCTCGGGGGATGCCAGGCTGTCCGACTCTTGGTCTGCTGGTCACAGCCTGGAGCTCATCTATACAGATGCACAGAGACAAGGGGGCTCATATAGGACCGACTCTGAAGTGTGCGTTTCTTTTTGTGTCTGTATCTGTGGGAGTGTGATTTGATTTGCTCCAGGGAGTTTCAGGAATAGTTACAGTCTATAAACTGAACAAAGGAAAGATGCTGTGTTTCATGAGACACAAAGCTGAACTGAAAATCCACATGATTTTATGTCAATTCTTGTAATAGTAGTGATTCTAGCTACAGCTAATCTGTAAAAACATTCACATTTACTTTTGAAAACTACAACTTTCCTCTGAAAATCATATGGTTATGGTCTGGCAGCAGCAACAGGAGGACCTGTCTCGGTTAAACAGACACTGTAAAGTTCACCAACCACAGAAATTCAGCTTTCATCTGCAAAAAAGAAAAAAAGAAAAAAGAGAACAATCGTTGTACTGGAAATGGGCCTACCGCTTGATCAAAGAGTGATCTATGTGATGTGCAATGCAAATACTATGCAGAAATGGCTGCTTGGTAACAAAAGATTCCAACCCTGCCAAGAGAAGGGAAAAAGGATGTCTAACACTGAGTTTTGGCTTTGATAGACTGTTTAATCAGTGAGTGTGAGAAATGTTTGTAGAAAAGCTCTCTGTTGTGGATGTTGCCCATCCTTTTTGTTTCTCAGTAGTTCATGATCCATAATGTGTTTGAACCTGTGAGCCTTCTGTAAAACAGAGGAGATTCGTATAGGAGTTACAGCAAATTAGGCAACAGTCAGTTAACTTGGTTTTGTGTATGAAAACCAAGCAAGAAGGAAACCAGCTTGTTTCTGGCTTGTGCAGACTGCTGATCAGATGGCATTTCAGTGATTAGTGATGATAATCAGCTGTTTTTTCTGATGACTATATTGAAGCAGTTTTCACTAACTTAGTATCTGATCTAAACTGATACAGAAATAATCTCTTGGCAAGTGACGATTGAATTTTAAATCCTTAATCATAATCTGGTTTATGCCCCCTTTTCCATCGATCTGACACCTTGTTTTTCTGCTCTTTGTATTGCTGCTTATCAAAACTTTGGTCCTCAAGCCCTGAGTGGAGTTAAGTGTTAGAGATCATGTCAAATTGAGCATGTTACTGTGATTTTTTCTTTTCTTGTTGGGTTCTTTCAATAACACTGACAGCTGTTGGGAGTACCTTTTCTATTTTTCATTGAGCCTCTCTTGACTGTATCAGCAGTTGACTAACACAGGGCCAACCTTGATGTTTCCACTCGAACACACTTTCTTCTGTCACCAATGAACTCTAAGGCATTAAGACTTGGAACATCGTACATTATTACACAACAGAACTGTTGCATCATGTACGTCAATCGTTCTTCACCTCCTCCAATCTCCGTCATCCACTAATAACCAGATTGCTTATCAACCATCTTAAGTCACCACGATTAAACCATATGAAAACAGAAATGGATCACCCAACTCTGCTTTTTCCTGATCTTAAAAAAACTCACCACAGCGAACAGATTTAAACTTTTTGCTCTGATGGAACACAGGATTTATCAGAACAGCTGCTTTATTTCAAACCATTTTCTCTGTATAAACCTGTGGGTGTAACCTTTTGGATGTATAGAAGAGAACAGAAAATTAATTAAAATTAGACCCTGACCCATCCAGTCAGTTTGTCTAGAGATTAATAATACAAAAAAAAGGGATAAAATTATGCTGCTGTGGGTAAATGTGCACAGTGTCTCTGGATGAGGAGATGCAGTTATTGTTTCTGCTGCAAGGGTATCGCTTCAGGTTTTTAATAAATTTAATTTTGGAAAGTGCAGCTTAGTTTATCAGGGTGATTTATTCCGGCACACTGAAAGCAGAGTTAGTTTTAAACTTTTCATTAACAGTATTATTAATAAGCTGATATTAATACCAAAATAGGCAATATAAATTATGATTTTCCAGGAAAAACTAGATTTTCTGAGTAAAATCAGACATTTTGAATCCCTTTCATGCCAAAGTAGAACAATTCTTTGTTTTAAAACCCTCTTTTTGACACCACTGTGACTGTTCGACTGTGAGATTGGAAGCCACATCGGGCTCAGTAGATTGAATTGTCAAATAGTCGACTATTCAGTGTCTCCTCTGATGTATGATATTGAAAAAATGCTAATTACTTGGAAAGAAAGTAATGAAAATGTGATTTTTCTTTCAGCAACACAACAGTACATTTTCAGTAATTCACTGTTTCATTAGTTTGCAATACACTGTGTCAAAAAAGTGGTGAAGTGACTTATTAAAGACATATGTGTGCCCCAAAGGCATCCAGCTGACTCCAACACAAACCCATCACATACATGCGTGTGCACAAACATAAACACTCATTCAAAAAATTTTGAATAATTTAGATGCTATGAACATGTTAAGATGCATTCTTTCTCAAAGCACCCACCAGAAAGTAATGGGATTATCATACATGACTGCACCAGCAAGCCTGTTCGACATGTTTATAATACTTAAATGAAAGACAGCGCTTAGTTTCTCTCAGCTAATTAGCAACTTAATTACCTGAGACACTGAAAATACTAAAACAAAATCACAGCTTTTATTTAATTTTTTTTTTTTAATCTTTTGCAATTAATAAGGGTACACGGTGAAATCACAACCACATACACATTCCACATGAGGTAAACTAAGAGACAGATTGCACAGTTGATGATCACACAGTTACTTATTTGCCCTGCAGGAAGAAAAGGAATTACTTTAACAGCTGACTGCAGGGGTTTGTGATTGGCTTATCAAGGTTTCAGAGGTTGTTAAGAGCACTTCCTGTTCCCATAGTAATGATGACATGGCACCTTGCGAACAGTGAGGATGAGGAGTACATTGTCTCGGCAATTACCGTTCTGAGATGAAAGCCTTCTTCCACGCTGTTTTGTGGCCGTTGCCTTTTGGTCCACATGGTTGCCCATCTACTCAGCAGCCCTGGTTTCCTCTCTTCCGGTGCATCACCCATCTAATCCCATTACTGTTTGTGACTCACTACTTTCAACTGTCGGGAGGAAAAAAAAAAAATGCATAAATAATGTATTCCTTGGGTGTATCCACCCCCGGATCAATGGCAATACAAAGACCATCTACAAAGACGGTTGGCTCAAGGCCATATTTGATCACTTCCATTGCGCACGATCACTGCTCCCTTTTTTGTCAGCCCGCCGAGACTCAATTATTTCCAAGTGTTTGTAAGCTATTGTTGAAAGAACACGAAGTGAATATTTAAAGTTGGTGAGGGAAAGAAAAATCTTTGATGAGACATGAAAACAGCAGATGGATGGTAATCGTGAACTGTTAAACAGAGAAAGGGGAGGAGAAAGAGAACGAGGAGAAAAGGAAAAATTATGTGATGTGGCATCCTGGTCCTCATAGGGATAAGAGGGAAAGGCTTGTATGGAGGGCAGTGGGCTAGTCTCTGCTGTGTTGAGATACGCTGTGACAGAAAAAAAGGACAAATTCAAAAGCACTTGATTGTTTGAAAGCAGCTAATAAAGCAGGTCAAAGCAGTTAACCGATCAGTAAGAACCGGAGTGCAACCCAAGTTGGAGTCTCCTACCCAGAGAGGAACAGTGTTTGGTGAGCTCATCTTTTAATACTGAAAGAATTGCTCATTTTCATTTTGCCAGCTATGTGACCTCTTGAAGAAAATGAAGACATAATCCTCTAAATGGTTAACCAAACAGACATTGTCTTGAATGAATACACTAATATTTTGGATTTGAGTCTTTGTGCTCAAAACAAGTAACAGCATTTTTTTATTCCATAGAAGCAAAGATTTATTTTTTCCTCTCGTGTCTCTTGCTGGATTTGTGCCTCCGTAACCCAGATGGCTGGGCTCATAGCCCAAGATTTTCACCATGAAAAACACAACAACAACAACAACAAAAACACAGCAAGTTTTCAGACTTTATTCTAAATATCCTACAGTGCAAAACCTACACTCCCTCAGTAAAAACTGATGGTGCACTTGATTAGCGCCTTACCACCACTCCGACTGTGCCAATTATGAAAACTGATGCTAAAGGGAAAGTGCCGAAATCAGATCAAAGGTCTGCACTCTGTGGGCATTAAACAGTGGACAGAAGTCATGCTCCATCACACGTAGCACCTATTCAGTTACTTAGATGTCATGTCACTTTAAGTGACTGTGTCTGCTTAAGGAGACCTCGTTTGATGTGCAGTTTAACTGGGTTAGCAGATCTTAGTTTCATCAGTGTGATCTAAAATTCCAGACAATGTTCAAGGGAAAACTGTGAATCTAATCAAA
The DNA here is from genome assembly GCA_029783725.1 of Acanthurus tractus. Taxonomy (NCBI): domain Eukaryota; kingdom Metazoa; phylum Chordata; class Actinopteri; order Acanthuriformes; family Acanthuridae; genus Acanthurus; species Acanthurus tractus. The sequence goes on along the minus strand of JAQNCA010000032.1, from coordinate 19,809,513 downwards.
AAAACTGTTGAATGTGACTCAGCAATAAATCGATTAGAGTTCTTTGTACGGTGGCAAACAAAAAAGACTTCACCTGCTACCAAGCCTGTGCTGACAATGAGAGATATCTGTTATTTAACCAAATGAAAGTGCAGTGATCTTGGTGTATGGAATAAGATGGGGATAAGAGCACTAAGGCCATGGACGATGGAAATTTTATGAGAATTTGGAAGAGGCCTGTGCTCCACTTTCGTTTCATTTTCCCATGAAAAGATGCTGTTTTTGTTTCTCCTGTACATTTTACTGGGATCAATACATTACTTTGTTTAATAGGATGAACAGATACTGATTTTTGAAAATACGGATAATATGCAAAGACAAAGACATGTGAAACATTGAATTCAGCTGTTAACTAAGTGGAAGCTGGAGGATGAGAAATAAAACCTGTTATCAGAACAGAGTTATGATGTGTAGCATGTCTTTTCAGTGTGTAGTTAATCTGACAGTATCCAACATGAATCAATCAGTTGAACAGAAACATGTTTGCAAGACAAAAAAAGACTGCATTTATGTCGTACTTTCTAGGCTGCAACTACCCGAAGTGCCTCACAACACAAGCCAGGATTCACTCATTCACTCACTAATGGCAGATTGCTTCGCTACAAACTGCCAACCTGCTCAACCGGGACTCTCACACACATTTACAGACCGATGGAACAGCCACGGGGAGTCATTTAGGGTTTAGTGTCTTAGCTAAGGATACATCCATGTCTAGACTTGAGGAGTCGGGGATAGGACCATGAGAAACAATGAGAAACACCCCAAATCACATTATGAATGCATTTTCTTTATTTGATAACTGGTGTAAAAGAGATTCGCAGAAAATTTAATATAAACTGTGGTCTGTTTATTCACAGAAATACAAAAATGAGATGTGATTGAAGGTAAAATGAAGCAGCAGCTACTTTGAGAGGTTGTATGACAAAGTAAATTACTATGTGATGATTTGTTATTTCAGTGTTACAGTGTTGTTTTTGCAGCTGAAGTAACGACTACCAGGTTTTAAAAAATACATTTTTATCACTTCGGTTCGTTATCCACTCTGCTGACACCTCGCCATCAACCGCAGACCAAACAATCAGTATTTTATTGAAATGTGGCACAGATTGTGAGCTGATAAGCGCGAGGCTGGCTCCTATCATCGAGGATTTGATTAGAAAAGCCTGTGACGTTGGCAGGAGCGTCTCCTCCTGTCACTGCCTTCTGATTAAGAGGAGTTAACACGTTGGTAATGGAGTCAACCTTTCAGCATGTTGAATTGGCTTTGTGCCATGTGATCTGCGCTCACCACCACCAAGAATAAGAGGGGGTCAAAATCTTTTAATGCTCCTAAAATGGAAAATGTGGATTAAATGTTATTAGGAGGTGATGAATTGATTCACCATCTGGTACAAGCAAACGAAAAAAATGCCATCGACAGCGTGCGTGAGGAAAGCAGATAAGGTTTCAGAGGGAGCCAAGGCTTTTAAATATGTCATTTTTTCCACATTTAAAGCCTCCCTTGAGGTGTTTTGAATACAGTTTTGAGTGACGTCACATTCTGAAACATCATCTGACTTTTAATAATTGATAAATCTTATTCATCTTTCTTTAATGAATATAAATTGTTAGTTTTTGTCCATATAAATACATGCAGGCGGCAGGCTAATCCAAAAAGGCAAAATAATGATAAAATAACAAAGGCGCCCCTAGGCTTGTATGCAAAGGTAGACAGCAACAAAAAAAGAACTGGAATAAGATAAATCAAAACATTAAAAGTGAAGTGTTTGAATGTTTTCTACCCAAAAAAATAACAATGCAGAAATACTGCAGGTAAAAATAAAACTACGGGTTAAAAGAGAGACATTTATATGACGCGGCATTCGGATGTTTGTGTAGAATTTGGATTTCGATGTAATGAATGAGGCTACAAAGCTTAAAGCTTCTCAGTACAACCCTGGTTTGAGCCCTGCTGACACATGTGCAAAAGGGGCTTTGCTTTCCTGATCAGCATAATAAAAAAAACAAAACAAACATGTGTTGTACTGGCTGGTTCAGTTTACTTCACTGAACATGTGGTGCTTCACAAGCTAACCTATCTTTTTTTTTTTTTTTTTTTTTTAATCCTTGTTTACACTGAGGTCAGGTAAC
>JAQNCA010000032.1:19767483-19782376 GCA_029783725.1 Acanthurus tractus | reverse complement strand
AGTGCAAAAACTCTGTATTTGTTGTTCATGACTGGTCTTAAAATGGAGGCACACACACACACACACACACACACACACACACACACACAACACTTCGCCTCAGGGCTAAACATGTGTGTATGAGGTTTGGTTGTGGTGGCTGCAGCCCAGGGGGAACAAATCCAGAATCATTAAAGCCGGCCTCTTGTACCAGCCCCTGTCATTGTGCTTAACATGATAAGAGCAGCTCTAAGTTTCATGCCAACTGTGCTCATTCAGCGGCCCCAGATTGTACTGGCGAGGATATATGGGGGGGAGGACATGTTGCAGTGGAACAGAGACAATGAAGCAAGATGTTGTCAATTTCTGTAAATCATCACTTAATTCCCTTTTTTTTAAACAGTCTAATGTGTAACTACATCAGTACTGTTTTTGTTTAAGAAATTTGCAGATTTTATTTCATTTTATTTTACTTTAATTCCCAGTATGACTAATCAAACACAGGGTGGAAATGTTGCCCGGGGTTTATGGGTAGCTAGTAAAAACCTGATGGCCCTGGGGAGTGTGACGAAATGTTAGCAGACGTGGCTGTTACTAGCCTGCAGTTACTGGTATTGTGATGACAGTAAAAATGATCTATACCAACTGTAGCTTTTCAGGCAGCTTGTGAGTCTTGGAAGACATATGAAATGCCGAGTGTGGAGCACAGAGTGTTGGTGCACGGTAATTTATCTTCCGCCTTTAAAAGAAAATCACATCTGAAATATTTGGGCTTTCGCTTCTATTTTGGAAAATGGTCACATTTGATTAGTGCAGAAAGCAGGAGGTGAAAGTTGGTTTGAAAATGATCAGTGAATGAAGGAGGGAGGGGTCAAAAATGTGGCTGAAATGATGTAAGCAGCTTTTTTTTCTGTTATCTGAAGAGACAAATATGTGTCTTTTCTCACAAATTAAAAAAACAGAAACATTTTAAGTATTTGTACAGCTTGAAAAAGAAGTGTAAGCAGTATTTACAAGGGTTGAGTACTACTTTGGCTTTTGGCTCAACACATTAGCATTATGTTTGAATATCACTGACCAAATTTAATATCAAACAGACACTTTTCAGGGACAAAACAGGGAGAGCATATGGGAGAACATTTGTCTGGTGGCCAGAAATCCCTCTGCACATCTTTCACTGTGCCAAGACTCAGTAATAAACGTCTTAATAAATTATACTAAAAATGCATTCATTTTTTCAACCTAATGTTACCTGTTACCTATAATACCCACCTGCATCTGTGGCTTCATCCGTACATCAGTATTTTATCTAAACTTCTCCTTACATCCTTTGCTTTCTTTCTGTCAATTAGTACCATTCATAGCAGCATAACAAAACCTCAAGCCTCCCACATTTTCCATCATCTGGCAGTTTCCATAGTTATCCTTTTAGAGTGGCCTCTTTCATGTACTATTATTTTATTTATAGTATATTTGTTATCTCTTTTACTTAATGTGAAATGGTGGGTTTGGACTAAATATAGTTGTTTTTGAATGAGAGGATGGTTTTCTGACTACATATAAAATGCACAAAGATGCATCATCTCCATTTCTAGTGGTAAATAACAGCAGCCTTGATGTTTTACAATGATGTACCAGTGAAGGAGAGTCCACTGAGCATAACTTATTGAACTACACTTATATATTGTCATCGTTTGTCACAATAATAAAATTAAAACATACATATTATCTCACTCTTGCTCATAAAAGGCACAAAAATACAACTTTAAAAGATTCAGAGTACCTCCAGTCAAGTATTTACCATTTCTTCCACCTTGCATTTTTTGTGTAGAAACTAGTTACCAAAAATATGACATAATGTTTACAGTTATTACTTAAAAATAAACATTGACAGGCTGAAGTGGTACATTTTGAAAGTGCCGCATAAGTTGCGTATTTCTCTCATCAGGTTCAGGTGAAAAAAAAGGTCCAGTTTCAGTACCTGTTCATGAGAAGATGAGGTAATTGACAGAGGCAGTGGTTTCTAGATGGGCAGCGTGTGACACAAAATGATCAGAGACCCCGTACCTGTCTTTGTCTGCTCCTGTCTGAGAGGATCTTGTTTCACATCTCCATCAACATTTCACTCGAGCGTCCCTGTTGTTCCATGATGCAACTTGTTTTTCCATCTCAGGATTGACACACATGTTTTCATGCACTCAGCAAGACTGAGAGCTCACATTTTTCTTTGAGATAGACTTAATGAAGCCCTAGGCACAAGCACAAAAAACAGCAGCAAGCAAAATACAGACAGGCCTTCATGGTGTTTTAATCCTGCAGGAGAAAACTAGTTTATCAAAGTGGGTTTACTACGTCTGCACTGCGGTGAAGACAACACAAGAAAATACTTCATAGGAGCCTTTCGTGGTTGAGTTTTCATCAAAAGATTAAAATCAGGATAAGGTGCAGCTTCATTTTGCAATGACTGCATTGTCAGCAGACAAACAAACAAACAAACAAACAAAAAGCTGTCAAATGTTTAAAAAAAAAAAAGAATACAATACATTTGAAACCTTGGAGCCCAACACTGACAGCAGGTCTGTTTGATGCCACCTGCTGCATGCCTGCTTGTTCAAACCGCCCTCATGCATTAGAAATTTTCTCTCTCTTTCTCTCTCAATGCATCATTATCACTTTCCAACCTCAGTACCACCAGGCGCCAAGCAGCAGCTGCAGAGCACAAGTTACCACATCAGAAGCGCTTCTAAAGAACTGACAATCAGCAGCATCATGTCATGGAGTGAAGAGGAGGGAGAGCATGGGATGCATTAAATGATGCTGTGCGGATCGAAACTGAACAGGGTTAAGTTTAATGTCGTCACATAGCTGCAACATGCAAGGAAAGAAGATTTAGATATGAGTAATGAGGGTCTGTGAGAGACACAAAGCCCAAAAATATCTGTTAACATCCCAAAGCTTGAAAAAAGTTCATTTTTACTTCGGGCTGATCTGTTTATCAGGGGCTTTTTTTTTTTGTTTTTTGTGCGTCATCAGCCATCTGATAACAGAGTTTGCCAAAAAGGATTTAACACATGAAAGTGCAGTCTGTGGCGAGCGAGTTAGAGCCATCGACAGTCGTTCTCAGCAGTAACTCAGGAGTGAATGTGCAAGAGAAGTGATTATTGATCCCATCGATCCGGCTCGGCGAAATTTACGCTCACGCTCGCTGTTGTTTTCTCTAAGATGTTACTTGCTGCCGGTGCCGCAGTGTGTCTCTGTATGCCGCTGACAGAGTGTGGCACAGCTCCTGCCTGTTGAGTTCGACGTGGATGTGTAGATAGTCAGCAATGCATAAATTTGAGCCCAAGTGATAACGGAGTGGATCCAACACTGGAGCGCTGTGACAACACAATCAATCATTGTAGAGAGTTGCAGCAGACACAGAGATGATGTATTCATTGTCGGAACTTTTGAAATCACCCACCAAGACACATTCAAACTGTGTGTGTTTGTGTGTGTGTGTGTGTGTGTTATGACTGTATCACTCATCATAGAAATTCTAACAGCTATTCATCAGATTGAGGCAGACTGGCTCAACCTTTGCTTTTCCAGTGTTTTCAAATGGCACCAATTTTATTTAGAATAGAAAATTGATAAATTGTGGGCCATTTGTCATGACTAATCTGTGATGCTTTTATCACCAACTCTTTCCACTATCTCCACGTCCCTCCTCTGTCTTTCTAATGCCAGTTGATTTGTATTCCCACTACATTAGTTGTTTTTGTTGCCAAGGCAATAGCGGGGGGTTGACAGCAAGGAGAGAAAGGCTGACATTTGATTGACAGTGTAATGTTCCCGGAGAGAGTCAGAGAAATAGTCTGAATATTCAACATAAGGATTAATCCTTGTCCTCATGTACTCTTCAATACCTTCAACTGTGAGAGAGGAGAGGAGAAGAAAAACTGTTTAAACCTTATTTTGGAAGTTCTGGTTAATTAAAAGCACCTTGTTGAGGATTTATCAACATTGCTGACAGACTGTTGAGGGCAAGTTTGTGTGTGAATGTTTGGCAAATTGAATTAAATTTCTCACATGCAATTCACTCACCTGGCGATGAACTCAAAGGTTTAATCCCCTCTGTATAGTGTGAAAACACTTTAGTTGATATAAACATCAAACATCCAAATGTCTGCATATTTTCGTGTTTCGATTATTCCCTGTAACTTCCAATTGAATTTTACTTGTAGCCTTAAATCTCTGAAGTTTAAAGTTACAACAAAGCAGTTCACTCCAAAACTCTTCGTCATTGAGCAGAAACAACTTAAATGAGATGTAAGGACATCTCAGTCTGACTTCTCAGTATCCGAAGCCATTTCTCGGTGTCTCACTTCCCCTTGTATTGATGTCTTTAAGTGAGCTTCCAGAGTGCCTGAAAGGAGCAGATGCTGTATAGATCACTTTCAGTATGTTGGGACACAGCAGACTGGCCTATTCAACAGTAAACTTACAATCGCTTTTTTTTTAAAAGTTCTGAAGGGAAACATTTTTGGTCAAAAACAGAATAGTTTTGGGTTTTAGATACCCTGGAGCAACATGCAAGAAATGCAGTTTATTAAACTTGCTTTTATTCCTCTGCTGAAGGTAATTTTCTGGTAAAAATCAGATCCAACCTGACCTTTTCAACATCAGCGTTTTCATTTAGCGTAGCCTATTTCAACTTAGTATCTTGCTGAGATGAAGGAAGGCAGATGGATGTGTGATGAAAGAGAACACGTGTTTCAACCTTCCTCTTTGCCCCTTTTTATCCTCCTAAAAATATCCACAGAGCCAGATATAAACATGGCACCCAAAGGCACCAACATTATATTGTTTTGACAGATATTGTTGTATGCAATTTAAAAAATGAATGCTCTCAGTTAATTAATTTAGCTCAGTGAACCATAGAATGATTGGTCGAACACCTAATTACTAGAATAACTGATAGCTGCTGCTTTACTGTATAGTCACACCACAAAAGAGAAGTTCAATGATCTAAAAGTAATGACCTGCAGGCATTGTTGGTTGATCTCTTTCATACAAACAAGGTAGTTTACTCAACTGTTGGAGGGGAATCAGTGCACATGATCAAAGTCACTAATGATACGGGGTGGTTGTAAAGAAGATGTGTGCTCGCAGAGATGAAAGCACTGTCATGACAAGAACAAAAAAAGGCAGAAAGATGGTTCACTAAAAAAGAAAGAACAAAAAAAAATGGAAACAAAAGAAGGATCAATACTGTTGCTTCGCTGCATGGCCATGAAGGAAAGTGAATTGGATAGAGAGCTTGAATGGATGGATGGCTGTAGAGAGTCACTGGAACTTAGGACAAATTGCATGGTGGTCCCTCCTCTTAAAAGCTGCAACGGACTCCTGCCAGATCATCCCTTAAAAATATCAGCATTTTATCTTAAAACCTTTTCTGGTTTTAAAGTGATATGATTGAAAATATGTTTTTATAAAATAAAAATAAATTTTTATAATTAAAAGGCAACTTTATGGCTCATGTGTGACTATTTGAACTAATCAAGTAATGGCTTAAATCTCAACCTTGTAGCTGATTAATCAAAAAGTTCAACTAAACTAAGCATCATGTTGAGGAATGACGTATAAAAATCTTTATTCACTGTTTGTCATGTACATGCCACACACATAATAGAGTTACAATTTGGCTTTTCAACATGAAATCAGATTATTTCTGCAACCTCAGTGGCTTTCTATGCTGTGTAAAATCTTTATTTTTATCCCATTGAACTGACTGATTTTCTTTTTTTTGGTTCATTCTTTGTTTTTGAATTTAACTGTGGCTCATATGTTAAGCTAACTTAAATAAGAATGGAACAAATGCGCTGTTCATTCCTACTGGACTGAATTCAAGACAAATACATTCATAAGCATGCAGAGACAATTTGGCAGAGACACGATCTCAAAATAAACAGAACAGTCTTACTCGACTGGAGAAGGAAAGACGGTGATTACAGAAGAGATGAGACACGAAGAGCTCGGATAGAGAAGCTGGAAGGCTGAAGGCAGCTGGACTGCAGTAATTAGCCAGTAAAGCTCTTCATGGTTAAAGGGCAGCTGACCACTGACTCTGCTTGCTTGATGGAATGACAGAGGATCTTCTCTCCCTCAAATATGACTGTGATTAACATCAGCAATTATCTGAAAAAATTGCACCCCCTGTCTTCTTTTAGACTGGGAAATGAATTGCATGTTAAGTGATGACGTTCTTTCTATGTTACAGGGTACTCAGGTGTCATGGATAACTATCTAACTTAAAAATGTATCAAAGTGAATGCAGTTAATGTTACTTTCCCTGTTCCACATTTTTCATTCTTGCTGTAATTGGGGAATCCTGTCGAGGAATTAGTTATTTAGATTTGTTAAATCCAACCACTGACAAGACTGATGACTTATTTACTTACATTTTTTAGATAATATTGCACGGGAAAATAGAGAAGCAGATGCAAACAGAGAGAAACTCATCTGGTGTGAAGATACAGTGAATTTTTTAGTAGAGTAGCAAGCCTGTTTGCACAAATTGAGGGTGAAGAAAACAGGAAACCATTGTGGTAAAAGATGCTAAAGAGTAATTAAAACAACTTTTCATTGAAGAGCTGTGCATGAAGGAAAGAATCATTTTTTAAAGGGATATTTTATATACAGTAAACATTTTACCTGCAGGCCTATACAACCTGACATCTGGGACGATCTTAACATGAGCTCTCTGGACATTTATGTCTGCTGTCATTTATGGTTGAGCTAATGACCTCAACCCTCGACACAGTTGTTGATGTTTACCTCCTCATAATTGAAAAGGTCAGAGAAGGGCATTATATACACGTTAATGTGCATCATATGGACAGCAACTAATGCAACAATGCATTCGGGACCTAATGTCATCAGTGTGTCAGTAGCACCAACCTTTGAGTCTCCATGATAGTCTGAATTAACATTGCAAGTCCCTCTGGAAGTTCTTCTTCTCTGGAAACATGCTTGTCTGTAAGAGAATGGAGGTAAAAAAAAAAAAAAGCTTTACATTTGTTTTTTCTTTAACTTCGTGCCAGGGAGAGTTAAGAGATTATGTTCCTTTGAGGTGAGAGAGACAGACTTTTATCTGCTCCTGTGTGAGCTAACTTTAAACCTTAAATACTTGAGATCAAGCCAGTGGTTGTATCTAGCAGTAATGGCTTTGTTACACATGGTTATGTTGTTCCTTTGGTGGTGCGAGGGAATGTCCCGCTGATTACAAAGACCTCTTCTTCAATCTTCTTTAAAAGCAGAAGTGATATTGAAATCATCTTTTCACACCAGGTCACGCTACTGTGAGCCATCAGAAGTGCAGACTTCAGTGTTACGAGCGAGTGTTTGTCCGTGTTAGAGAATGAATCTTGCTGTGAGGTGACAGAGCTCATATCCTCTGTTTTTACATTGTTAGAATTTCATTTGCAAGCAGAAAAACAGGCATAAAACTCAGTCATGTTAAAATGACCCTTTAAACGGTGTACTTTTGCAATGCTACTCTCGCCTTTGTAGCTTGTGCATGCAAGGCACATTACATATCCAGATTTAAATAATGTGCCACATAACCTTTAAATAACTATTTACCACCAAATAGCCTCTTCTGAAAATTGAAAAGTTCTACAACCATACAACAATAAAAGGGAAACAACATGTTTTTGGTCTTTTTCTCTTTATTGCTTGAATTGTAATTTAAATGGTCATTTGTTTAGTGAGTTTTATTACTGACACATTCCTCCACCAGTTTTTATTAGTAGTCATGCTACATTTAATTAACTACTGGTTGTCCCTCCTAAATTCATCCGGGTTGATTGCATTTAGCAAACTGAAATTCAAGAGAGGTTATTTGGAGTGTTTCCAGTTTTATCAGCCGATCCATCTGCATTTCATTGTGCATTTTTTTAAAATTTACTTTCTAACCTGTTTAGCCAATCAGATGCCTCCTCGTTGTCATGTTTTTTGCTAGCACTATTAAATTACTTTGGAAAATGGCATTTTCTGTCAAATCAGCAGCTGAAATCAAACGCTGCATGAAAAGGAAGAATCGATGCATTTCCTACTTATTATTATGAGAACTGTAGTTAGGCCTCATTGGCTTTCATTCATGCTTACTATTGATTGTGAGGGCCATAATTTACTTTTGCCCCAAAGCAAGCGTTTCACTCCATTACACCCTCCTCACGGCTCTTTGGCCAGTGCCAGTCTTGGTCTCCATCATTATTAACACCTGCCCGGTCATTAAATTGAGCAGCTAGATAAAGGGACAGGGATTATGGATTCCATCATTGCTCCTCACATCACCCCGGCTAATGATTTAAATGTCTAATGGTTAGTGTGGCAAAAGGCCAGACAGTACGGGGGAAAGTCACATGCAATGGCGCTGGAACAAGTGTCGGTGTGTTGGATTGTTTTGTGCCTTCACCTTTGACATTCGTCATTAAGCAGATCCTCCTCCCTGATCAATGAGGCCTAAAGCGGAGATTGCAGCTCGTTCTTAAAGGTGCACTGTGCAGGACTTGTCATTTACTTCCTGAAAATATGTGGTGTGAAATGTGGGTATACACCTGCCATTCGTTGTCATTCTCCTCTCTTTTTTCCATCCCGCTGTCTGCATGTAACTATCTTTTAAGTCATCTTAGGCTTTATTTCGGTCTTCTACAATAATGGATTAGTTAAGAAATACAAACAAGCTAGAGTGTTTTTTTATCTTTTACTCCTACCTTTCTCTAAGACCATCACAGTGCTTTGGAGATAGAACTTGCTAGATTGAGAGTAGATAATACACCATCCATCCTCTCAACAACTAAGATAGAGAGAGAAAGAAAAGCAGCAGCAGTTAACTAAGGGGAAAAAAACTTTATTTTCAAAATGTTTTTATTAAAGAAAACATGGCCACAGCTCCACAAAACAACCCTGAGGAAAGGTTCTGCATTATTTGATCTGTCCATGCCACAGACGGAGAGCAGAGAAGACAGACAGACAGACAACGATGTAACCTGGTCGCCACTTTTTTTTTATAGAGTTCCAGCTTCATACTCAGGGACGCACTGCAAACTCATCCGCAGTGCTGCTTAAGTTTCACACAATCATTATTATCCTCTGACCTTGTATTTCACAGAGGGCTTAGCTGCTCTACACACACATAGAAAGAATTAGCGTGGATACGAGTGAAGCTTCACAGTGACAAACAGGTTTCATAGTGAATAACTAATGTGCAGACATATCGTGTTTTTGCTTTTTTAGCTGAGGTAAAGGATATTTGGTGAAAACAGATTTGTGATGCCTTCACTTTCACTCTCTGTTTTCGGAGAGGTTTGCTGAAAGTGACGTAGGAGTTAGTGCTGCACCATATTCTTTTTTTAAAAACTAGCCTTTAAATACTAAAATGATTAACTGCAACTGTTCATGACTCCACAAGTGAAACTGGCATTAAGTACTTTGATTAACTTTGTACACAGTCAACATGCCTGTCGTAATTTTTATTTTAATGAAAACTAAACTCCTGGTTTTTGCTTTTGGAGTTTTTCATCACTTTTTGCAGATAAGAAAATAAGGGTCATAAAGTAAGTGCTTTGTAGTGGATTTTATTCATACAAATGTGAAGAGTTCTTATAAATGTTGTTGAATTAATTGATGTAGTCTCCAGTGAATCTACATTAAAAAGTAAGGAAGTACTTTTTAAGTCTTAAATTTAAAAACATGCTTTTTGCGCAGTTGATAGTGAACCAAAGTGAGTATAAAGTAGGTTGTGACTGTTCTTTTGGGTCACAGGTGGTTGATTTAATTAACTTTTTTTGGTTTTTTGTTCCTGTTTTGTTTTCATTGATACAGTGAGAGAGAGACTTTATTGTCATTGTGCAAAAGTACAACGAGATTTGTGTGGAAGAACACGACAAATAGCAGCAGTGCAAATAAGAATAAAAATAGGTTAAAAAATACTCTTGAGGGTTTAAGATCAAGCATTTCTTTCTCATCATTTAAGAGCATTTCTTACCAAACTAGAACTCTTTATACCGAATAAAAGAAATAACTGAAAAATTCAACATGTTTGTCGCTGTTTGTGCCGCCTTTCATGGAAAAAAGGTAACTGTTTCAAATACTGGATGAAAACTTTTCATCCTCCCCACGTGATTTTTCTTCATGGTTCACCTATTTAAATTTAAAATGTTTTAAAATTCATCCAAATAAATATTACCAAATCAAAATGGTTTTGGTGTAGTCAAGTAGGAATGAGCACATCAGCACAACAAAAAGACCTTTCAACACCTTTGAACTTAACAAATTATGCTTTTTTTAAGACAACTTAAAAAGACTTTTGAGGATGCCATCATATTTTTCCCCACGATGAATGCATAAGATATGTTCAACCGGAGCATTATCCAGTATAAAACTACAAATAGGACCCTATATAAATCATTTTTTCCCCCTGCAACTGTCTGATAGATTCAAAGGTAGCTAAAGCTTATAGAGCCATTTGTAGTCTCAATCAATATATTCGTGTCTGTATAGAATCCCTGCCAAAATAGCAACTGATAGCCTGAAGAGTTAGCCAACGACTCATGAGGAAATAAATTGTGGTCCTCATCTAGATGGACTTAGCTCCCATGTATCATTCAGCAGTTGGATAACAGAGTAGCTTGCTTAAAGGTCAAGCTCACAAGATTGCCATTTCACACAGCCCGATGCCCTGCTAAATAAGAACGACCTCCTGTCAACATAAACCAAGTGAAATGAAAATGTTTTTTTAATGAAGACAGAAGAAAAGGGTAAAAGAGATTGGAACAGGAGAAATATAAACAATCTTTTATTCATGTAATTATTCAGGCGGATCAGTTAGTACATAGATTGAGAGTGGACGTAAACATGCACTCTCTCGAACATGGCTGAAAGAGGAGATTAGAGATTACCATGACTGTTGTTGGGCTGCATACATTCATTAATCACAAAGGTTAGAAAACTCCTGGTTTTCCAACCAGCTGTGCATGTTTGACCACTTTTGTTTCCAGAAGATATTTTGAATAAGGGTTTTTTAAACCGGCATCCCTTTTTCCATGCACACTGACATTAAAGTTTGATTAGATGTGTAATTTTAGATTTGGCAGTAACTTAGCGAGGCAGCTGCAACTTAGGAGTCTAATTTACTGTCAAGCCTCAGACTTGAAGGAAAAATGCAAAGAACAACATAAAGAGACCGTATGCAGGCTCCATAAAGGGCAGAATAGATGTCCTTGAAGTTCAAGGCCATTTAATCTGCCTTAAGCAACGTTAATCTATTTTTATGTATCTTATTAATTTTTTATGTAATTGAAAACAAACAAGCAAACAAAAAAACAGCAAAGAAGAAAAACTGGATCTGAACCAAGTTAGCAGTTGCCAGTTGTCAGTTTAAGAGGTTGCTTGACTTTTGTTGCAGTAAAGACTCAATCCCCTATCGATCTTTCAAGGTGTCGAGTTTGTGTCAAGGAGGCCTGCACCTCCTCCTGATGCAGCGCCTCGGCAGGGTGGAGAATAACTCAGAGAAAGGGAGAAAGGGGGAGGGAGACTGAAGTTATTGTATATGCGTTTGTGTGAGGATGTGGGGAACAGATGGGGAAAGTAAGTTTATTGATGAATGAAAATAAAGGCAAAACTTTAGTATTGATTGCACAGTTTGTTGTGGATGAAGTGTCGCATTGTGTCACGATAAGATTTGAAGGCTGTTCGCACATATGCAGCTGTGTCTCCACTACACCACCCAACTTGAAACTAGTCCGTAACTTTGAATCGGAAAGTGAACAACTGGTAGGAAAATAACTGCACAGAGAAGAGTAAGAACTCAGTATGTAAATCACACGCTCCGCTCAACACACCCACAGAGCTCAAGCACCGAGAGGGGCCAACGGCAATGCCAACCATCTGCAAACACAGCATCAGGACAGAGATTGGAACGGGAGATTGGAAATTGCATTTTTCTCGCATATACTTGCTTTATTGTTTGTTCAATCTACTCCTAAATCTTAAGCAAGTAGTTCTATTTGTTCATGTTTTAGGCAAAAATATGTAAAGGCCAGAAAAGTCAATTCATTCCCAGGTCCTCTAACAAAGCAATCTTTGGGTTAGACTCTACAGTCAACACTGTGTAAGTCAACACAGGCTTTCTTTAAGTTAATATAGTTTTTCACTCAGTTATAGGATTAGAAAACGTTGTGATTTGTTTGTAATATTGATGCAATAACATAATAAATATAAATTTTTAATACAATTAAGATTACACATAGTATATTTGTTGATTTGAAAAGCACTAATAAACATATTTTTCTACTAATAGGATGTATGTTGCCTTGTATTTGTAAGATAACGAGTGAAAGTGAGGAGTTAAAGACCGGTACAAACTCAGCTCATGGGTGGGAATGAAAATGAGCAGTGAGGTCTCACACACAATGAGTTTATATTGTGGACTGATGCTGATGTTTTTTTACCAAATCATAACCCAAAATCTGATACACCCCATGTTTTTAACTTCCATCTTTCTTCATGATGCTCCCAATCACCTTAAGTTCACCACAGTTATTTTGCCGCCGTCTCTCAACACAGTGAGAAATTCATGCCACTTCTCCCACCGTAACCTTCCTCGCTCACTGTGTGGTGCTTCAGTCATTCAGTCAGAGCTTTCTGCCAGCACTGTTGATTGGCTGACTGATTGTGGCTATGCTCTCAAGGTTCATGCTCAGATCTGCACAAAAAAAAAAAGAAAAAAATGGTTGCATTGGTTTTCACCAAAAATGCAACCGCCAAACAGGTGAAAGCTAAGTAAAAAAGGCAGAGGGAAAATGTTTTGCACCAGCGCAAAATACTTGAAGTCAAGATTTGCTGCGTTTTTACTGGGAAACATGCAATACTCCGCACAGGGCCTCCTATTAAGTTATATGTAGAATTCTCTACTCCACAGTAAATATTGCTTAAAGAAACTATGTATTTAATCAAGAAACAGATGAACTACATTTTTTTCTTACCTCTCCCTGCCATTAAACCTCATGAAATTCTCACAACAGCCTGCACAATCAAATGCTGATACAGAAATCTGATGTCAGTGTAAGAAACAAAGCTTAAAACTTTTCAGTGCAGCCCTTTGACACCCTTTTATATGAGAGTTCATGCTGTTTTACCTGGTGTTATGTAAGAATTAATTGGCTGCTATAAACAGCATTCATATCAAGTGAAAGCTACAAGCAGCATCTGTTAAGGTTGCTCATGTTTTCTAACTTTGTCTTCACGAATCTTTGAAGAGTGTCAGCAAAAGCAGTGAACAGGAGCAGCGATTTTCCCAGTGTCAGCAGTGCTAGGTCTGAAATATCACAGCTAACAGTTTACACTGATACAATCAAACACACTGTCAAATAGTGCGAAACGTTCGTTTTAGTCTGTGAAGAGTTGATCTCAAAATCCTGGAAAAAAGAAGAAAGAAAGTAAAACACTTGAAGAACATTTAAAACAACTCATAAAAACACAAAAGCAGTGAAGAATCCTGGAGAACATCCATAACTGTAACATCAGTGGTTTCTCGCAGAATCCAAATGATTTCATCCCTTTTTGGACTCAGTCGCTATAAAGCACCATTGATTTCTGTGTTTCAATAGAAAAGCAGTTTGTGGAATGATCCCAGTTGATTTCTAAAACTTATTTGTAGGAGGCAAAAGTTTTGTCAAAGATTTATTGATGCTAAAACCTTCCTTTGCTGATCTACACTGCAGTGTTCTGTTACCTTTCATAAGATCTCAATATTTCACCTTCAAATTTCTCTAGTGTTACAAGTGAAAGCAGCTGCCTAAAGTTTTGGCCCAGTTTTCTAAAATAAGGCATAAAAAGAGGAAAGTTTAACTGTCTGCTGGAGTATTATGTATTTTAGTCTTATGTCATCAGTTAGAATTGTCCGTCTGTGTTGATTCATTATTCCTACCCCACTTTTAGGTACAAACACTTTTGAACTACAGTGCATCTCTTCAGCAAATCACTTTGCCTGATTCTGTGGCCTTTTTAAAAAAACAATGAGGCTGCAAACACCGTTTAATACAATCAGGACCACCACAGAGACCAAACCACTTATTCACAGCTTGCTTCATTCCAGCAGAGCTTTTGCTCTTTTGCAAGAAACACCATCAGGTCTGAGAAGTTCTTTTAATGTCATGATGTAAAGTCAAGAACAAGAGAGGGCAAATCACACAAATGGTCCATAGTGTGTTGGATAATCAGACTTAAAGCTGGAGGATGTAGTTTACGAAACTCTCCTCCCCTCTTTGCTGTCTCGTATCTAAGCTCCTCCCACCAAGCCTCAAAGGTTCACAGCGTAAGCAGAATGAGCCTCACGTTATGGCAGAAGCTCATGCCTTGTAGGGTTTTCTCTTGTTGGCATAAACCTTGACAAGACCCCTGTCCCTCTTATTGCTACTCATCTTTTAAAAGATGCCCCTCCAGCACTTCGCGGCCTCAAGGCAGAGTGCCACAGGCTTCAGAGGCAGCTGCCACGCTGTCTGACAAGGAGGATGAGAGGACGGTGCCAAATTCTCTATGAAAGGCTTCAGCTTCGTTGGTGATGGACAAAAACCAGCAGGGAGGGGGGCAGATTTCTCCAGGAGGATTATTATTTTATTGGACTGTCACACTGACCTCAAATAACACCAGGAAGGAAATGGGACATGTTCAGCTTTGTGTCAGTGAAAGCAGCACAGCTAGCTTACCACACACACACACACACACACTGTTCTCCCTTGAGAATTATTCCCAGCTGTTTGTCATCATGCCTCTGTTTGCATGAAATATAATGAACCTAAGTTTTTGTTTAGAGTTTGTACACGTTTTCTCATGTTTGTGCTCTACGATGTTTTAAGGGCCTGTTGCA
>JAQNCA010000032.1:19745613-19756729 GCA_029783725.1 Acanthurus tractus | reverse complement strand
CAAGACACATTTTCCTTGAGCTGCAACAAATTTGATTTATTTTACATTTAAAGATTCTGTTAAGGTTTTTTAATGAGGTTGTGAATGTTTGTCTTCCTGTTATTTTATGCCACCTTAAACATAACTCAAAACAATTCCAAATCCTTAAACAAGTTCTCAATTGAAAAAGTAATTTATAAGATTCAATTATTAGTCTCTTTTATTTAATCAACTCTCTTTTAGATATGATTTTTTAAAAAGGTCATTGTTTCAACCTGTTTTAATAAACCAACAGAAAAGTGTTCAGCTTGTGCAGGAATCGATTTTTGCCTTTTTAAACTGGATTTTTGTGGTAATTTATTTCCTGCACCACTAATTGGAAAAAGCATTCGCTGTGTGTTTTCCGACTTGTGTCAAGCTTTCAAATCCCAGCCGACACATCACTTTAAACATCAATGAAGCTGGCATGCTTTCTGACAGGACGTGCCGTTAATAGCAGCAGACTGATGAGGAGTTGGCCAGCGGATCTGACCACCAAATGTTTTAGTTGACAGCTGACTTATGATCACTGAAAACCTCCCTGCATGCATTTGTTTTGATAAAATTATACCGTTACTTTTAAATTGCCACATCCATTTCTGTTCCAATGAATGGTTTCTTTGTATTAGCATCGTTTGCTATGGACTTTGGTTGATTATTAACTTTCTCTTCAAGTTTAATTTTTTAAATTACTGCCAAAGCACATCTCATGACTATATACAGATGTGCACAATATGGGCAAATAAGCACCTCGAGTTAATGCCTTTAGATATTTATATACATAGTAGTTTCCATGTAGTTTGATCGGACTGGAAACTTAGACCAGAGTACTTTTACAGATCACCAGTGCAGCCTGTTTTTAAGCTACACGTGTTACATGAACATGTGAACCTGTGTTTCACATATGTTCTGGATGCTTTACAAACAGTTACTTATTTGATTCTGGCTGCTTTACGGTCGACTAAACGTGTTGCTCTCTCTCCCGATCAATGAACGATGCTGTCAACCCAGAAAACCACAGCAAGTGCAGGAGACTGCAGATAAATCAAGCATTACTGGTGATTTGTTAAAGAAAAGGAGCCAGTGTTTGCTCAATAACTGCCCACAATTGTCATTGTGCTCTTTTGTGGGGGGAAAAAGGTGGCTAAAAAAGGTCTTAAAGTTGGTTGCTTTCTGAGTGTGCTCCATTTGGTTTCATTAGGATTCATTTTAGCAGTCAGTCGGTAATGGACATTCACTGTCCAAGTCGACACCACCAAAGGTAAAAGGCATGAGCCCCGCGAATGCTACTCACTTGTCTTCCCTTACTTAAATGGTGGTGTAATGAGCCATTCTCTGGCAGCTGTTTAAGCAGAAAAAATGATCAAGTTGACCAGGCACAGAGAAAGATGCTGTGCATATGTCACACTGGTACTTTCTTGCCTACTACCCTGGTGCGGTTTAGCTAATGTTCTTCCCTGGACTGACATTTCTTCAAGGATGTTTATCCTGGATCGCTGGGCATTTGTGGTGGCTGAGTTGGTTTAAGTCGTGAGCTCACTCTCCATGTCTGCTCTGATTTTTGTTTCTTTTGTTTTTCTTGCAGACCCTGGAGTAAGTGACCTGTGAATAGAGTCACACTGGAGATAGGACTTCTCTGCTTCTGTAACAGTGTATGGACATCTGACTTTGTGGAGCCCAGCAGGTACGTCAAAATGAATTCATATCTTTTGTAATTGTGGATGTTGTTGCCTTTTTTTAGTTTTAAGTCAGGTTTGGAATAAAAGGTCAGTTCTGAATATAAAAGAAACTGCTTAAATATGACTAAATGTATTTCAGTAAAAATCCACACTCATCATGGCATGCTGATTCCAGAGTGCATACAAACCTCATACAACATTATTAACAGAGTTTTCTAAGCACTGAAGGTGGTTGATAAGATTATAATAGGGCAGTGTAATACTTAAAGTGTGGTATTTTACACCAAATTTATTAGACTCAGGGAGCAACAACTGTAGGAGACTGACTGATCACATTTCAGTTGCACCATCATCGAAATGTAACAGGAAGTTGGAGCTCATCACCCATGAAAAGCAAACTGCCTCTGTGCTGGAAAGACGGGGAACCTGGTGGAGCTTTGACAACATTTTTATGGCCCTTTGAGAGTCTGTTAGGGTATCTGTGTTGCAGCTGGGCCAGCAGGCTCTCTGGTGTATATGTGTGTCTGCGGGGACATGTTAGCACACACCTGCTTCAAGTTAAATTTGAGCAGGAAAAAAACGGCTTTGGTGGAAAAATCACCCGTGGTGACATTATGAGCAAACAAGAATCTCTGTGATTATGTGTGAAGTGGAAAAAGAAAAAAAAAGTGTGTGTGATTCCTCCTGAACCACTGTGTCTAAATTTGGCAGCAGCTGCAACACACTGAAAGAATCTCATAGGGATGCTAGGTCTTATTTTCACAACTGTCACCTTATCCACCCAGGCTGATGTCACTTTGCCATCTGTTCCTTCCACATCCATTGAAATTGAAAAACCCAATTATCCCAAGTTTATAATATAAGATAGATCTTTAATGTCTGTTATCCTCAACTTGAACTTAAATTTGATTTTCAGCATTGGGAAACCTTGAATTTAGCATAGTGATATAAGTATCTGTGCAATCTGTAAATGATGAGCGCTGTAAAGTATTAAATGATACAAGAAATATCTGTCCTTGCTTTTTGGGAAAACACTGCAGTAAATTAGAAGGAGAAAACTTTAGGCTTTGGTGGCGCTTCTCACAGGGATTTTTCCATTTTTGGAAATCATAAACATTGATTAACTGTCTTACTTTTATTTCCAGACATTTATCTTAAGTAGCCCAACCAACCACAGTGAAAAGAACCTACACATTACAGGAACAGCAACTAGAATGAAGATTGCCATCATATTTTTCAAATGTAGACATCATTTAAAGTAAGGGGGGGTTAACATAAGAGGATGGTCTCTTGACAGATAATTTTAATATGAATTAAGCAGGTTTATACAGAATTAGAGCCCCAAGCCTTTGATTTTTTTACACTGAACCAAACAACGCTGGCATGATGCCACCTCAGAGTGAGATTTTCAAAAAAAAAAGCGTGCTGGGAAACCTAAAGAGATATGACAGCCGCGACATGTGACTCGACAGCATCAGCATCTTGTGTTCGTATGACATACAATCTGCAGCACTTTCTCAACAGTAACAGGGGTAAACATGCCAATTTACCATATCTTTTCGATTAAGACCGTTTTCTTTCTATGCTCAAAGCTTAAAGAGCTCCTGAATGTTGCTTTGTCCCCCATTTTTTTCTGTCTTTGACTTGGCGGCTAAATGCTACTGGTTTCTGTTTTAATCTCCTGGTGGTGGGTCGCAAACACAACACATCTTCAAAACGTCACACCCCAAGGACAAAAAAAAAAGGAAGAAAAAAAATGTTTACCGTAGTGAATCACCGATCACAACGTTCCTTCCTTATGCTCAGAGGCAACAAAGTGACACATCCAGCCAACATGCCTAAATGCCCCCTCCTCAAATGCCAATGCTGCATGTTTCCGGTCAACCCAGACTGTCTGCTTAAGTTTTTTCTTTCATGTCACTTTTTCAATAAAAGCATCCAGGCGGGCTATGGCAAGAAAGACTGGGACGGGTTGGAAATTAATGTGATCACGTTGGGGAAGGGACTGTGCTGAACGACGTGTGGAAAGAAAATGTGTCTCTCTGAACTCCCTTGCCGCCGTGAGGCATAACACAATTAGACTTTAGATTGTTTTTTCCTCTCCCTCTGCCCATCTGATTTCTGCTCATGCCAGGGTGTTCTCTTTCATCTGCTTTATTCCTCTGTATTGTCATAATGTAGCAGACCCTGAGTGCTCTCACAGATCACTGGTACAGCTTATCAGTGAAGTGGTGCCGCTTCAAATTGGGTCCCTTAATTTAGTCACTCTACATTCATTCTCAGGATTACACTTTCAGGGGAAAAAAGGCTGTGGTGGTGGAGAGGATAGATAAACATACTTTAGGTAGAACAATCTGGAGAAGTACGTAGAAACCTCATGCAGAGTTTGGGAGCTGATGGAAGAAAAATAGTGCGTTTGCAGTTTGAATGGTGAAGCGGGTCCTAACATTTGTTGCAGATATGAATCTTGCATTGTTTTCCTCCATTCAAAGCCCCTTCAAACCTGCACAATGGCTCACAGCAGATAACAGCATACATGGTGGATTTTTTTTCATAAAACATGGACATAGCCATGAAATAATGGTCAGTAATTATATATTCCAGTAAGAAGTAGTGTATTATGATCTGCTTGTAATAAAAACAACCACTTAAATTGGACATCCTCTTATTTAAACTTGCCAGTAAATTTTAAGATGGTATGTTCCATGAAGCATCCACATGCTTGTTTTTGTGCAGCAACAAGCAAAAACTGATCAAATATTTCAGACTCTTCATGGTCACCAGCCTTGATGATGCTGCCATACTTCATATGTTGCTTTATATGAACTGTGGAGAGTCGAAGGACAAAAAAGTCAGTGTATCTCTTTTAAGAAGAAAAATCCATAAAAACTGAAAAAATGGCCTTTGATTTTTTTTTTCCCTTGTACATGTTTGCTTGTTTAGTTTTTTACAAAGTGAATGTAACATGAAAACACCGTGTCCATGTCTTGTCTTGCAGTGCTTCCACAGACGATTATAACATCTGTATTACTTAAAAATCCCCTCCAGTCAAAAACATGTTTGTACCCCTGAAATGTCTGATCATCCATGCAGTTTCCCACCACTGAGGTGTTTTTCTTGCTTCATCCAAAGTGAGGAATGTCTGTGCACTTTCTTAAAAGCTTAAATTCAACTTTGGAAAGCCAATTGCAGTCAAAGAAACTTGAAACCTTCAGCAGAGAGTAGACTTGTCAGTACAGAGAGCGAGAGTTTGCAAAACATAGTTAAAGTTTTGACAGCAAACATGGTGGACCGTGCAGTTTTTAGACGGAAACCAAAACCTTGAGCTCCGCACTACCACCAAAAAGAAATATCTCTCTATTTTCACAACAGCTAATGATGTTGTGTCAGCTGCTGTCACTTACAGGCTGCAGGGTAATAAACAACATATTTAAACAGGTCTGACTGAGGCTGAGTGTCTAACAGGAACATGCATGGCCGAAGTTTCCTCTGCACTGTTTCAGCCATTCCAGCCTGTGATTCACACATCCAGGATTTCTCAATGAAGGAGAAAGAACACTTGTTCTTCCAGCCCCTTTTTTAAAAAAAAATAAAAATCTCTTTGTAGGAGAAACCCATTTAAAATGAAAAATTAATCAAAGCACATACTTTAAAACATGTCTGGAGGACAGCGCACTTACCTCGCCTAATGTTTTAAACCGCTTCTTCTTGCAGAACAGTGATGCAAACGTATAATCTGCTTCATTATTAAAAATGTTGTGTTTGCCAAACATAACAGAGGGAAATGAATTTAATCATATGCTGCAAACTGTACCTGCAAACACAAAACAGACTGTTTCAAAGAAAACAGAGCAAAATATACAGTAAAGATAGACATATTGTGATGTTTATGTTTAGGATGGTTTCTCCCTGTAAGCATCAGAGCAGAATGGCTGAGTGTGGTTGCCGCTTTGAAGGATGCCAGACAGAGGACTTAACCTGTGTGCCTGGTAATTTACCAAATTCAATGATTATGATTACCTTCCCTATAGTTCCTGCATTAGGATATGCTCCATTTTCTGTCTTGGTGGCAGATGTGACTGTTTCATGCTCCATTTTCATCATAACCTAAACATCCGCCTCCAAATTTACATTTCAAATGGTGTTTTAGGTCTCACTCTTGGATGTAGGGTTGAAACAATGTTCATTTGCAGCCAGTCTTTACTGGGATGAATGTAAAGGCCTGATTAAGCCATTAAGGACACATCTGCCAGCCTAATTCCTTTTTAATTTGCCGAGAACTCTCCTGTATATTGCCACAGTGGATGTGACATTTTGATTAAGCAAGGGCTGTAAAAATGATTACCACAAGGTTGCAGAGGGCTACTGCTCACATCACTGGATACCACGGCCAAACCAGCACACCCCAGAAATCCCACTGACCCCTCCAACAGCCCGGTAATCTGTGTCACACACTGAACGTGTTCGTTTGTCTCTGTTTTAATTGAATATCGCGCTTTAACACCAGTGAAACCAGTAATCATTTATAGCATACTTGGACTTTACAGCTGAGCTTATTACATCAGTGTATTTAAATCTATTTTAAAGACTTTATTTCCATGGTAAATCCCTCTTGAGATTTTCTTCTTTAATACTGCCTTTGGCATAAACACTGCGACTGGAAATAGAAACTCTGAGATTAATTTGACACACAGAATGCCAACTTGAAATGCTGAACCATAGACAGAAGGCATCAGTGATGGTGGTGGTAAATACTGTATATGTACTTAGCTAAATTATTCTGGTTTGCATTGAAAATTTCCTGGTTTACAGCAATAACGAGACATGCTGTATAATTCATGTACATGGATGCTGGATGTGGGACTGATGAGGAGAGAATAGAATCTGGAATGAATTTGACTCAACGCAGTTAATTTTATGTCAAAACAAATTAGAAAAGACTGACCAGTTAATTAATGTAAAAATGACTGCATTCATCAGAGGGATAAAGGGAGAGTTTATCCAAGATGGAAATTTCAAACAATTCCACCCACCATTGTGTCGTCGGAGGCTCGGGTGACATTTTCTAATCCACATATCCCTTCTGGAGTTTCACTGAGGGAAAGAATTCCACGTCATGTCGATGCAGTGGAAGCTCAAGGTGACCACAGACTCAAAGAGAAAAACAAAGTGGAGGAGAAACATGTGTCCATACTGCTCATGTGGTGTCTTCGAAGTTCCCAGACAATCAACCATTCACTCTGACTCAAAATGGCCACATTAACACTCCGTTTTTAGCTGAAATATCCACTGTAGCATTCATGTTTGTGCACTTTAACATGAATTTCAGCTAAAAACATGGTGTTAACGTCACTGTTTTGAGTCAAATCGGATGGTCGATTCTTCTGGACACTAGGATGACGTCACATGATCAATATGGAGTCATGTTATGTTTTTCTTCCACAGTTTGTTGCTCTCTTTGAATCCGTGGTCACCTTGAGCTTCCACTCTATCAGCATGGCATAAAATTCTTTCCCTCTGTGAACTTCCTGAAGGGCCATGTGGATTAGAAAATGTCACTAAAGCCTCCATCAACACAGTGGTGAGTGGACATTGTGTAAAATTTTAAATTTTGGGTGAACTTTCCCTTTAAAACAGCCCAACATAAACAAGATTATGAGAGTTGCTGGTTTGAATCTCCGGGAGTGGCGACAGCATGTGAACTGGAGAACTGAACGATTTGCTCTCCCCCGTCAGCATCTGGCGCCTGCATTCTGCCTGTTCGGTAATATAATGAGGAAGAGTGTGAGTGTACTGAGCTGCTTTCCAGTACATAATGTACAAAAGCACTCTCTCTAACCGTGTGACAAAAGGATTTTAAAGCACAACATTGCTGCAACACATTTAATATATAAATAAATACATATATACCGTCATCCTTATGTAATGTTTACCACCAATAGCGGAATCAATAGAGAACATTCCACCTTCAGAGGATCTGTAAGAGTATTGATGCATATTTACAGCTTTATGTTTACTTGTTGAAGTCGAGTGAATGTGACTCTCCGAGCTGTAAAACTGCTCGAGTTTATAGAGTACTCTCTGTGCAGCTTAGCAACACCTTAGCTTATGACTTGACATTACAATGATATATTGCTATAATGTCAATGTAATGATACACATTCTCTTATTGCATTCAACCGAACCTCATGAATTGATGTAATAAAAACTTCTGTGTGCTGGAATGATGGAAATATCAGACACAGTTCAGTCAGCAGAAGCACTAAGCATTGGTAGCATGCAATTATAATTGACTGGGGGGATTTTAGTCTTTCTCAAAGCATCCTTTGTTAAAGCACAGTTTGACTGGGATAGTGAGTGGGATGTGGCAGACGAACAAAACAGGGCGAGGGCTGTCTGAAAGCAGGGATGTCTATGGAGTTGTCTGTTCTGACTAATGTTGCAAAGCCAAAGCAGAGAGGAGCAGTAAGCACAGTGGACAGCTCCGCTCTGTGCTACGTTCTCCTCAGGACCTCGGTCAGCTCCCCGGAGATCTGACTACAGTTATAGACAGTTCATCTGCAGTGTCTCCGCTGAGCAGGACTCGTCTGTTTCCATTGTTTTTCTCTTTTCCCTCACGGAACTGAACTGAACTGAATTTTGACATTAGAAATTTCCATTAAACTAGAATGTCAAGTGATCAAAAACCTGTTTTATGAATAAGATTAATGGTCAGTGAGTTAAATTAGTGCTTAACTTGTTAACCTGGGGTTTTTGTGTGGTTTCACTTCAATGTCAAGTAACCATAGTAACCTATAGCCGATCATTTTTGTTCATTATGTTTCAATTCAAGCCCAGAATGGACAAATACTGAATTGAAATTAAACCCACTGATCTTTAGGTTAATTCATTAAAAAGGAGCTGATGACTTTTCCATTATAACACCATTGTATGTTCTTGGGTTTAAAACAGCTACTTGGGATGCATTGAGCCAACTCTATATGATGGAGAACTTTCCCCTTTTCACTCTTATCATAGTATTTTTCACAGATATAAACATTTCATACAACAGCATTTATCAAAAAAAAAAAAAGAAATATAATATTGGAAAACGCCAGTTACATTAAAATTTTCCAATGAAATGCCGAATAAGAATACAAAAGGCTTTGGAAAGTTTAATACTGTTTTGTTTTCTGAGTTTAAATTTTGCAGGTGTGATAATCCCATAAAAAAAAGAAAAAGAAACAAACACAAAATCAATATTTTTTGCTCCTTGTGTCAGAGGTGACATGCCCCCAGCAACAAGCTGACACTTTAATATGTCAGAGTTTTTGGCCTTTTCATGTTCTGGCTCTAAACAGGTTTTTTCTAACATGGGAGATGGCTAGTTATTCTTACTTTTTTCAGTAAATACTTTTCACAGTTTCAAACCAACTTCACGTCTCACACAGTGACTGGTTCGATGTAAATGAGAGCCTTCATATTTCATTCCTGCCATTTTGAGTTGTTCATGTTGCATTTCACTGCCCATTTATTAGAAGTCATTATTTATTACATACTTGAACTCAGTTACACCTTGATTGGAACATTCATGACTTTGAAACACCCCACAATAAGCGCTGTGAGACCGGTTATGCCGGATCTAACCTATACTAAATTAGATGACTATATGAAAAGCTCTGTGTGACAGGTTCTTGTATTATTGTGTAGTGATATTGTTTTTTTTTCCAGTTCACACATCCCTCACAAAGAAAAAATACATTTTTTTTTACTTATTTCTGAATATAATTAATAGAGAATGACAGAATACTGACTGACAGCAGAAGAATTGAGCCACTGTAGCTTTTCCGTCACAAAATCTGAAATAATTTTTGCTTCCCTTGTCTGCAAATCAACATGATTATCCTTTCCACACAGTCAGAGTCTCAACATGGGTTTACTGATTTATGCTGTGCAGCCGTGGAGATTGTAAAGGAGATTTCTGCATTATATGAAATTCTTCACGCCAGATTGCTCTGGACAAACTATAGAGTAGCTCATAATCTATTCTAATGTTTATTTGAAGCATGTTTTCGAGGTTTCAAAAGTAAATGTTTTTCAAATTTCTTTGTACTTTTTATAATATTTAAAGAGAAAAAAACAGCTTTTATGCAATTTTGGGGCAAAACAGTTTAATCTAAATACAAAGTGTTTTTGTTCTTGCCTTAATGTTTTGTCTAACAAAGCTTTATGAGTACTTTGGGATATTTCAGGAAAAAACCTGAGTAGATTTTTTAATTTCTTGCTGTTTGCATTGTTTCCTTTGAAAAGTTTAGCCCCTAAGTTTGATCCTGAAGTCAGTCATGAGACGATTAGTCATTAGATTAGTCTTCCATTGATACAAATGTAATAATCACTGCTTTCACATTATGGCCAAACATAGTTAAAAACACTTGTTAAGTGGCAGTTTATGTACATGCTTTTTAAAATTTATTATTGTCTATTTGAAAACAAAAGAACAATTTTCAGCAGTTTAATAGTGTTTTGTCATTTAATTAAACATAAACTACACAAGCTCGAATCCTAAAAGTTAAAAGGAAAATGTTTCTCTCTTCTCTTAAGTCGTTGTTTCTAGTCAAAAAGACGGTTTCAGCATCCATGGTTTCTTGTTTGTTTGCTGTTAATTTTAAAACAACACACTGAATCACAATCGTTTGCTAATTTATATTCAAGAACCGCCGAACTATAAAAGTCGTCCCGTATCCCTGACAGAGTGTCCTGCTGATTTAATTATGAGCGTTTCGTTTCAGATGAGTGTCTCCTTGTACTTGTCTTTCGTCACTGGACTTCAGTCATCACACAAACAGAAAACTTGTAGTTCTCTGGCTCACTCAAGTGAGACTGAACCAAGATTGTTTCTGCCTCCAGAGCAGCTCTCCCCCCCGAAAATGTTTGTGTAACTAAAACTCCAATCTGCCTCAAGACCTTTCAGTGTATAATCATCTTAATCTTTACCCAGTGGAGCCAGCTTTTTCACTTTCAAGTACTCTTTTAGTCAAAGGGGCAATGTGAACATTAAGAAATGAGCTGACATTATCAGCAGACTGTGATGAGGTTATATTTCTAACATTATTTCAAAGACATTTATGAATTCTGTAGCAATGATATCTTCTTCAGTTAGCATGCTAACTAGCCAGCCTTCCGGTGTTAGACTAAATTGTTTGCTTATATATTATCTTAAAGACACTTAATTCAACCTTGAAAAACAAATAAGAACATGAATCTCACCAAAACCATCTTACTTGCTCAGTACTTGTGTTTTTAAAATTGTATTTTAAAATTGTTATTGTGATTTCCACTGCTACATTTTAAATGTCAACCTTAGTTATTGCCTGTCTGTTATTTATTGTGACGTGTGCTAATGACCTCTTGGCCAGGTCCCCCTTGTAAAAGAGATCTCG
>JAQNCA010000032.1:19724758-19736308 GCA_029783725.1 Acanthurus tractus | reverse complement strand
GTTAAAAGTTACAGCTGCCTAAAACTTTGCTAAATCTTGCATTGTCTTAAAATATGTGAAATATTTGGAATGAGCTTCTCGTTCTTTACAATTAGGTCGCTACAGTGTGTTACTTTAAAGAGCAGACCTTGGTGAAATGGTTTCAAATTGCAAAAACAAAAGCACATAATTTTTTTTGCCTTTAAGCATCTTCATCTTAAATGAATGTGATCAGGTTACACAACCTTTCATTATATTGTTGAAGCTAAAGCCAATGTCGTGTTTTCCCATGAACAACACCGTCACAATAAACTCTGATTGCAGTGATTCACCCTCAAAATTAGTCCCGTTTCTCTTCTTGCAAGGGACGTGCTTCCAGCAACAAAGGCATGTTTGTGCACTTTCATCTGGCTATCCCTCACTAAAGTGGAATCGCCCACACATTCCTCTCCCCACTGAAAAAAAAGGATTTGATCACTGCTGCCAAGCGAAGTCAACACTGTGGAAATGTATTGCATGGAGTGGGAGAGATCTGTGTGAAAGCTGAGTCTGCTCGTGATGTCTTTATCAGGCCTATGCAAATAATGGCATTGCCACATTCCAACAACGGCTGGAATGTGTAGTGGTTGTGTTTTGATGCAGCATAAAGATCCATAACATAAGCGCTTTGATCGTCGACTAACTGTTTCTGCTGAATTTCAATCAAACCAAAACTGTTTTACTGTGAAGACTTTATCAGCTCGTTCTTTGATGTTGTTTTCACTTTTAGACTGTAGGTTTTTAGGAACTGATGATATTAAAACAATCACATTGGCAACTAATAAATCTGTGTTTACCACTTATAAATCAAAATGAAGTAAGACTATCATGTCAGGTCAAAAATCCAGAGTTAGTTGAGTTAAACTTCGCTCTTCCTCCCTTGTGACTTGCTAAAGGCTTTAATAGCACCTTTCTAAAGAGGCCTCGTCTTTATTTTGGTCTATTTGAATAATTAAATAAGGGAATAAAAAGATACGTGGTCGTGAAATTTTAACTACGCCTTTACACCTTAGCTGTGACTTTTCACACAACTCCTACAATCCTCTCAGCGTACTCAGGAGAAAAAACATTCTGTACATCTTCTTGACAAAAGCACTATGGCATTGGCACATGTTTTAAGTTTTTTTTCTTGTTATTTTTCCTTTCACTCTGTACTTTCCTACTTCTGAGTGTCTGTTCTACTGGCAAGGACCCCAAGAGGTTTGGAGTCATACACCAGTCAGGGCTCACCTTCACAGAAACCATCATCATTCATGTTTGCATGACTTCCCCCAAAGAGACATGTAACAGACAGTAAACCTGAGGAGAGAGACCCCCAGACACTATCACACACTTTAGCATGTACGCCCATGACAAACCACTGCTGGCTGAGACAAAACGCCTGCTGCTTCGTGGTGAAAACCCGTAATCAGTAAATGTCACTTTTACCAAAAATTCCAGCAAAGTTAGCACATAGAAAAGACTTCTCATGAGAAACAACATTTGGCTATACTTTCCAGTGTGAACACAATTCTGCACCAAGAAAAACGTGTGCAAAATGAGACAGAGCCAAGAATATGTAATTTCAATATTAGTCCTTAATCTAAATTGCAATTATAAGACACTTTGTAAAAAGCTCTCCAGCTCTGCATTAATGCTAAATCTTCTGTACGCATTGAATAATTTTCTGTATGTTTCTATTCTGTTCAATATGAGTGCTTGCAAAGGCTCCTGTCAGAAATGACTACATAAGAAGAACTTTATTTTCACTTATTTTTTGTCATAAAGAAATCACAAGGTTGTTCAGGTGGGCTGTGTGCTGTTTACCGACATTATTCACATTGTCTCTGAGTTATTAGCTTTGAAAGTTTTTCAAATTGTTGCCTCTTATTGGTGTTATTTTGCACGGCCTGAGACTCACAGCAAAACTTAAAACTACAGGAGCTACACTTTAAACTACCGAAGGACACTTTTCTATCTTAATGTTTTCCTTTGATAGCTGTTATAAAAGAAAAGCACCAGAGAGACCCTTGGTGTTTCTGTGAGTGATGTGTCTGTGAGACATGAAATCACACTTTATGTGTCCTCCATCATATGATGTCCCTAAGGGGAACTGATGATACCAGCCTCCGTACCAATCTACCTCTAAACTAACCCTTCCAGTGCCTGTGTATTTAATCTTTCTATGTATAATATCTATCTAGGCCATCAGTGACGTACTTGTTTGCATTATGTTTCCAAGGCTGTAGAATGGTTTAATTTTTTTGCCTTTCCCCATCTATTTTTTGTTTGTGTTTTGTCTTTTTTTTTCTTCCATCCTCATTTTTCACATACTCACATACATGTGACATCAAACGTGCAGTGTGATTGCATAATGGGTTAGAGCTCCTTGATGCATCTAGGGCAGGATGTACACAGCAGCTCTAAACAGACAGATCTAATCTGTTGCCTTCTGGAGATTAATGGCAACCAGTGCAGTTAACCATATCTAATTGTCATTTAGCTAATTACAATTGAAATTGGCAACAAAGGGCTTTTACTGCTGAACCCACACTCCATCAACTGTAAGTCAAGAGTCGGCGGGCTCCAAGTCTGTGAAACCTTACAGTGACAATGTAGGGTGTGACTTTGAGCATTGAGGCATAGTGGGATTTAGAGCCACATCGAGTGTGTTAATGCACGGCTATCTGCCCACAAATGAAAGCATTTTGCTGCTATAATGGAAAATGCTCAGAGCCTTGCTGCAAATTTGGTGCTTTACATTTTTTAAATTGATATCAAAAGTTTGTTGAGCCTTCTAAAACCCAGATTCTAGTTCTTAAAACAGCGGCTTTTCAACGTGACTCATAGGGTGTGATGTATAGGAGATGTGACATTTTGTTACAGCAAGTGCTCTTCGCATACCAAGTGTATTTATAGCATATAATGTAATGTTTTATGAAATGCAACCCCTTAAGTTCAGAATGTACTTTTTTTCTCCATTGTATCACCCTATTGTATAATTTATAACTCACAAAATCAGTGAACAATATCTAAATATGTTATGCACCAATGTCTGTCTGACCTGTATTGCAGGTTGCATTCGAATTATATTACTTGATTTAAAAAAAAAAAAATACTCTTGCATGAAGATTTGTATGCACAGGGATCAATTAGCCAAGCAAAGCTGCCTGAGCCTTGAAGAAATGGATTTAGTCATTTGCATCAGTCATTATGCTTTTGGCATTGTTATTTAGGGATTAGCTTTCTTTTGGTACACCCGTAATATGTTGCTTATAGCATGCCTCTTCAACTGAATCAATAGGACAAGACCCATGGGATGACTATTAAGCTTAGTCTTGACATGGTTGTACAGCTGTGACCAGTGTTCACCTCCCGTTGGCAACACCAACAAATTGCAATGCTCATTTGACAAGAAAGGCCAATAGTGAAAGGTAACGGAAGTTTGCCTCACCACATTGTTAGATAATTAGGATGATTAGAGATAGTGGATTTTATAACCGCTGAAAATGACCTAAAATTAGAGTCGTGACAGGAGTCGTGAAGTTGTACTTTATGGGAAGAAAAAAGGGCTTGCACAGGGGTTTTAACTCTGGGGCCTTGTGTGGGGACGTAAGGTCATGTGCAGCTCGTCTGGTCTGCTTTCTTAATTACCCTCATTGAATTCATTATTTATTTTCTGTGTTGAACCTGCTTAACCTTGCTGCCCTTCACTAAAAAAAAAAAAAGATTTAGGAGGCAATGGAGAGTTAGCAAAGACCTCTACCTGTCCAAAAACACTTCACCTCTTTGAAAAGTCATCAAGTGGAATTAATCAAATTTTGAGATAAGAACTGGTAGATAGATTATTAGAATTTATTATCCACATGACTGAAATGCTTAAGTATTGGACTAATTAAAGTATTCCTTCTCAACTCTGACATGTGAAATACCAAATGAAATCCCTGACAGTCATGTCATCATGTCTGAGTTGAAGTCCAGGCTCGACATATATGTCAGTACTTGTCAAAATATGTCATTACAAATGACTTACATCAATGACAGGCTGCATGGTTTTGACAAAAAGTCATTAAAATCTACTCCATCGAAAATTCATTGTTTCAGTAGCAATAATTGTAAAATCCAGTCAATGATTCAAGGTCTCTGAGAGCTTAATACAGTAATCAGTTCATTGCATTGAGTCACGTGAAGGTTGACTTCATCTGCATTAAAATAATTGATTTTATATTTCGATAATTCCTCTTTGCTGGGAGATTAACACATGACACTGTACAGAGGTTGTCAGAGTCACTGGTTTATCCTACTGAAACATGAGCATTATTTCAAGAGAAGAACATACAATATCAGTATATTCAGTACATCAGTGTATTTTCAAATTACACACAGTATTATTAATCAGCTTATGTACAGTTTAGTTCATGCCTTTTTACATTTACCTTTGACATTGTTATCGTAATGCTGAAGTGTTTTCAAATGTACAAATCCAAACAATTTCAAACCCTAAACAGAATAAAAAATACTCCAAAAATCCTCAGTCAGAACTAACAGGCCTGCACCACTTCCAACCAATTAAAGCTTCCAAGTTTCAAGGCTTTTTCAATGAAAACTCTTTATACCACAATAAAGGCAACTATTGAACAGATGATACATTTCCAGAGAGCTGATAAAACGGTATTGTTGAATGGTTGATGTTGTAAGGTTTTGAGAATGAATAACTCATGATGTGTTCAGTACTTTTGTGCACTTTACACAGCTGTTAGGAAGAAATGCGTCAGTACATGTTAGTATCAGACCATATCAGGTTACGTTCGTGTTAACAGATAATGAGTGATTCATCGAAGTTCCTTATTTAACTGCAAGTGGACAGTTTTCAATCATATCCTCTTGTTTTTTGTATTCTCTCTGGAAATAAACAGTCTTTTACTCGCTGTAGGGTAAATATATATGAAGTTACACTTTCTTACACTTGTTTGCCAGTTTTTGCATAGCTGGTTGTCACTTTGCATTTTTAATTCGAGTCCTTCCCTTTGTGGATGGTTTCCATAAAAAAAAAAAAAGTGGTTCCCCACTGCTCCTGGTCCCTTTGTAACTGCACATTTGTATACACCTCCATCTGCTAAAAAATCCTGGATTTTTTGCAAGGTTCTTTTTTTTTTTTAAATAGAGCCACTTCACTTCACTTCATTTCAAAAGTTACTTGGCTTATCACAATGATGCCCAATTTGGTTGCCTTGAATGCAAAGGTATTTCAAAAGCCTTTTCAGCCAGTAAGTAAAAGATATTCACTCTCTTATGCCAAAAATCTTTTGCACTCATGACTGTTTAGAAATGTCCTCCATCAGTCTTACTGTGTCTTAATATCAGAGAGAAGTTCTTCTTTAATAATGTCATGTGGGAATTTGAGCTCAGCTAACTCTCCAGAATAGCATGTCACCAGAACTAAAGATAGTGGAATGGCATTGAGTTGCCAAAAAGAGAGGGGGAAAAATGTGAAAGTGAATTGAAATGAGATATGAACCCTGAACATGGAACACCTATCAGCTCCACTCCATTGGGCAAATGTGTCTGTTTACTCCAAGTCCTTGAAGGCTGTGCATTTGAGTTCGCCAGCTACTGGAACACATCTCATGGCCACATTTGCCTTCCGTTGCCATGGTACTGCAGGCAGAACTTGCTAGATAGTAATGATCATTTCTGCACACCTTTAGCATCCAACTCACTCTTGGCAAAATGCATTGCGACACAGAGAGAGAAACAGCATGCTCCAATTTGTGTGTCTGTCCATCTCGGGGATTGAAGGAGGCAAAGTCAAGCAGTTTCAGGATTTTTTTGTGAAAGAGAGGACAAAGAAAAAAAATCACAATTCATTGGATGCTCATAGCCAAAGGCCTGGCATAGGGAGATTATTTATTTATGTGTTGGTCCTGCTCCTTCATAGAAGCTTTGTGAATGATTCATGAGTTAATTCATACAGTAAATAACAAAAGGTGCAACAGTCCGTCCATACATTGGGAGCTTAGCCACATAATGAACCCCTGTTGCTCAGAGATATTTACTCGTAGAGCATTTATGAAACTAGCAACAAACATTCATTAAGCTTTGGATACTCAAGTGTTTTGAAAGCTGTCATTTAATTTTGAACAAAATTACTAATTTCTGCATACCTCAGACATTTAAAGGCAATTTAGTGTAAAGAAATATCCTGCAGAACTGCCCCATAACATTGTTTGGTAAGGCCTTTGAAGGAGTTTTCCACTTCTCATTAGTACTGACTGTGAATCTATGGCAAATCAGTGGGGTGTGCCGTAAAAGGCGAGAAAAAATGTATTCAGATCAAACTGAATTATGAAGTAGCCCTGGAAAATTGGGGTCAGTGATGGATCCCTTTGATTTTTTT
Organism: Acanthurus tractus; assembly: GCA_029783725.1. Classification (NCBI taxonomy): domain Eukaryota; kingdom Metazoa; phylum Chordata; class Actinopteri; order Acanthuriformes; family Acanthuridae; genus Acanthurus; species Acanthurus tractus. The sequence goes on along the minus strand of JAQNCA010000032.1, from coordinate 19,729,914 downwards.
TTCCTCTGTAGCAGCTGTGTGTCTGTACAACTGAGGTCTGATTTGAAATCCAAATTCAGTCAAAGTCGGCCACCACCAAACATCATGGTCAGTGGGGAGAAAAATACTCACTCAAGACAATTTTATTCAAACTATTGTGCAGAAAAAAAAGCATCAAGTCTTTAAATGTTTATTGTTTAAGTCAAAAGGAATACATGTCCACAGGTTTTCTCACCGTCTTTGGAAATGCTGCTCACTTAAAAATTTGCATATATGGCTTCATAAACTATCTTCATACACTGAAAATGCAACTTGGCAAGATATTTGGATCATTTCACACAGTCAAACTGCTCTGCAGCTAACGTGAGTGTGTACTCTCACAAATATTATTGAACAAACATGTATGTGTTTTCCATTTGATTCAGATTCAACAACATTATAGCAGAAATATTTGGATGAATGGCTCTTTGAACTATTCTCTGAGGCTCTATGATTGATATCTAACGTTACAATTTTCCAAATTAAACATGTCCAGATTTCATCCCATGAACGTTTGATGCACTTCAAATCGACATATTTTCTTTTCTTTTCAAAGGAGTCCATTTGTTTTAACCAGTGATTAGAGAAGAAACTGTTTGATCCATTAAAATGTCAGATTTGTCATGTAAATACATGGGCAAATAAAAAAGACGCTGTGATATATCCGTTATTACAAAAGCACCAGGTGGGAACCAAATCTCAGCGCTAATGTTTATACTTTTTAAAAAAGGTGAATAACTGCAATTTCCAGAGTCACTTTGATAATTATAGATCTGGATCACTGTAATTGAGCTAAAACCAATTTAGAGTGTATTGTTCAAAAAAAGACAGTTTTAGTTTTTGGGCTTTTTCTTTTTCCAAAGCACTTTGCAAACTGGACCCCATGCGGTGCAACGCAGGAGGTCTGGAACAATCTGAGCCTGTAACCTCACCTTAAAGAAAAACAAGCAGTGAACACATCAGTAACAACTCTCTTTGCTTCTTGGTGTGTAAAACAGGCGCACTGACGCACCACCGGTCAACAGCCTCTTATATAATCATGAAATTGTGGATTTATACATAACAACTGTGGCACCAGCCACGCCCGCCTATTCCACTCAATGAACCCCACTGTTAAAGGAGGAGCAGGGAAAAAAAAGAGGCCATAATGCTTTCCAATTCTACATCCAATTAACTGGGAGGCATTGTGTCACTATTCATTTGTAATCATTACGTATATTTGCATGAGTAATGAGAGGGAAATACAACAGGTGAGGCACTCCGTTGCGGCTGCAGATGATAAAGTTGCCGCTCGACATCTCTGATTACAAACCATTAAATGGCAATGGGGGCAGTTTGCAGTGAATTGAATCCATCCATACAAGAGAGTGTGAATTCCTGCATAAGAGGAAGAGAGATTTCTCTTGCTCTGACAAAAAACTATAAAATTATGACATATCACATAGTTTAAGCAATTACAAACAGTAGACAAGACATGTAATTTGAATTCATTTAAAATAAAAACTAATCTCTTAATTCTGCCTGAGAATTAGTTTAATTGATTGTCTGCTAAAATATCCTTAATACATTCTGCATTGCTGTTTAGAAAGCCTTGGTAGAGCACTTTGATAAACAAATCATTTGAACTCAGGAGAAAGCCTCAGGACATTAAGTTAAAGCACTGGTGAGGAGATTAGATGTGTTCATCTTTTCTGTGAAATTGTTTCACACTGAAGTGGAAGATGGTCCATTTCGATTTTACTGCTAATCACAACATTTTGATGCAATATGGACACTAATCATTCAACTTGTCACTTGGCTTCGAGAAATTGATAGTTAAAACTTTTATTTTCTTTGTTAGATCCATGTTGTTTTTTTTAATAATTTTTCAAATTTTGTATGAAACAAGCAGAAAATAGGGCACAGTGAGAATAAATCAGAAGATTAAAGTTATTTTTGCTGGATCAATGATTGAATTGGAACAGAAAACACAAGTGGTCAGTCGTAATCAACGGGCTTTGCTCGTGCAGATGGCTGAAAAACAAACATGTTTCCATTTTTTCGAACAAAAGTCATGATGAAGATAGAAGAGTTTTTCAGCAGCCATGATTGCTGGCGTGTATCGAAAAGTGCACATTGAGAGCCAGATTAGTGCTAATAATATCGCACAGAAGCTATCAGAGAACAGATTTTGCAAAGTAAACCAGCAGAGCTTTACAAAGAGACATGCAAGGAATCTGTAATTCACTCATGCAAGAAATTGGGGCACAAACTGTGGTCCTTTGTAGCTCATTAGGTGAAAATTAGGAGCTGATTTTCTGCAGAGGTCAACCATGCTACAAAAATTTATACAGGCGGGTGTGTAAGGTTCTCTAAATGGGAACATCCATCAAAGACCACGTGCTACTTTTGTTTTGCATCGGTCTCGGAGCTCCAAAGTCGTTTCCCAGCCAACATGCAGAACACAGTTACCCCTTATGCTTTTCTAACGGCTAAATGCATCACTTTATGTTAATTCAGGCGAAAACATTGAACGTTTGTAGACCAATTTCAATAGAATCGTGTCCAGATGTTTGAACCCAGATGCACTGGCATATGCTTCAGCAGCAGATGTCCCGCACCCCATTCAAAGGTGTTTCAAGCAACATCAGCTCTACCAAGATATGTGCAAATGCATACGCATCTTTGTTTGCCTCACACAATAGCTATTGTGATGGCAAAACCATGCAGTAAGTGCCAAAGTATGTGTGTGTGTGTGTGTGCATGTGTGTGTGCGTGTGTGTTATCCCAGATACTATACCATCATCAAATATTTATTCAAATCTCTGCTGAGGAAAGCCAGCTGTTGCACTGGCCTATTTAACTGCACCTCTGCTGGCTTTTGAATCCTTGAGCAAAAACTTCTCTGCCCCCGGGGGTCTTGGAAACTTCCCTCACTCGCTGGCATGAGGGATAATTGAATAACCTGTATGTGTCAAGTATTTTTGATTAATCACACAGGGGCAGCAGGAATGTATGGCTGGGTGTTAAGCAGAACCATCTCCTGATTGGAATGTCAGGGGTTTGATCCAAAATATAGCTATCTCTTATTAAATGCCCTTGGGCGAGAGACTGAATCACGACCGGCTCCAGGTGAGCTTTTTTTTTTTTTTTTCCTGAGAGGCTGTGTGCTCTGACTCGACTGCTGAGACTCCTACATTTGTGTCCTGGCAACAAGACAGAAATTTTAATCACCCAGTTTAAGTACTATGATTGAAATGTTCTGAAACGCATCAGAAAAAAAAACAATTATAGCTTTCTATTCATGTTGTGCGACATATGGCACCAGAGCAAACAAAGAGAAAATAAAGGATTTTTTTTTTTTTCTTGTAGAACAGACTGTATGAATATGTAGTGGGCTCACAGTACATTTGCCACATGTGCCACATACATAGTTATGGCCACTTACATACCAATATATGCATGAGGCGTGATAGTTGAGTGTTTGTTGAAAGGGAGAAAAGATTTTTAAAATGGTCGACTGGAGCTGTGATGGTTTCAAGGTCATGTGCTGTCATTCATTGTATGAATAGACAATACCCTCTCCTCATTCAAAGCGGTATGTATGCATGTGTGTCGTAGATGTGGAGATGACATAACACAATATGTCTCACAGACCCCTTTCCAATGTAGAGGTCAGAGGACCAACAGAGGCGTGTTTTTGTCAAATGTCTCTCCTGGCTGACACGAACATTTGACAGCACTGTAATTCCGCTGATGGGCTCTGTGATTACTTTGCCTTTTGTGCTCACATTTTCATATCAGTCATGTCTCAGGTTGTACAAATAATATTGAGATTAATGTACGCGCAGTTTGCCGTGACGCTGACACGCCGATTGGTGTTAGGCCACACACATACAGCTGAAGCCCTGGAATCGATGAAAATCCATCTATTGTTAATTCATTTTGTGTTCTTTATTCCTTTCAACACCTCAGTTTCCTTATTAGAAATCTCTCCACTCGACATCTGAGTCAGCATTATCATAGAAAGGTCAAGTTGCTGTCTTAGATCCTTTGACATTAACAAGGACTGAAAATCCACCGTGTTTGGAATATTTGAGAAAAGATGAAGGGAGCCTAATTTCTGCACTGTGTTTTAACTCATATTCAGCCCTGATTTACTAAAACACTGAAAACACAGCATTTAAGCAGGATTTTACAATACATAAGATGTGACACATCCTTTTTCCCTTGGTTCAGTTAAGGAGAAACCCTTTCAGAGGAGGGAAAAATTATACTAGGTCACATAATAATGGAAAAAGATGATTGATTAATAGAAAACAAGAGCATGTTTTGGGCATTATTATTAAGATCCATTATTTTATTGCAAGGCAATGGCTCTTTGATGATATAATGAGAACACAATCTCTGCCTTTTAAATACATCCTCATCAGAGACAAATTAAGGAATACTTCGCCCATTAACATTGAAATGAGCCTGATGGATTGATGAACACGTCGCCATGCACCTCGTGTAAAGTGTCTGTCTCCGACTTGCCATCTGGTGAGAAAATGAAATGAGAACTAAAAGGCATGCGACAATTTATTCTATGTGGAGATTAAAAAAAGGGAGGCATTTAGAAAAGAGTCCTCAAAGCTGGATATGGCCTCTGTAAGGAAAAGAGGCTGATAGGATGAAAACAAGGAGAACTGTGAGAGTCTGTGTCATTCTGGTAAACAGGTACATGGAAATAACATTTAAAACATATATGTGAGAAAATCACCTCTGGAAAAGGTGTCTTTTCTAGTTTTCAACAGTCAAATGAGTAAGTCTTAGAACAAATGAAAGCTTCTCGGTGTCAAAAGTGACCCAACTGAGACATTTTTTATTCTATGGTGAGAAATCAATGTAAGGGGAATGGAGGGTCAATCTCCTCCCAGGTACTTCACTCCCTTCATGTCTTTTTTCCATATTGTCAGGGGTGAGCTACGACCCCCTGAAGCTACATCTAGGAGGTCAGATACAAGAATCTCGGAGGGGGGTCTGCTAATTTTAGCCATGCAAGCAGACACAGAGTGGGGGGGGGGTATTCCGGGGAAGTAAGGAAGTAAAAAAAAAAATTTTTTGTTTTGCCCAGAGCATGGGAACCCAAAAGAACGAAAAACACAACTAATAACAAC
>JAQNCA010000032.1:19705552-19724658 GCA_029783725.1 Acanthurus tractus | reverse complement strand
CCCCCCCCCCCCCCCCCCCCCCCCCCCCCCCCCCGCCCGCCCCCCCCACATTTAAACCATTAAGACACAAAGAAGCTGAGGCACGAGGAAATTGGACGCCAGGTATTTTGGTCTTTTTGTATTATTAAATGTTGTGATGCACGAATTTCCATAACTAATGTCTGCAAGTGGATGAGATAAACAAGTTATAAGTGAATCCTCAGATGTATTTCTCATCATTTTAATGGGAATCCTTATCTGTGATTGTTGCTGATATCAGGAAAATTAAATTAGGGTTATTATCGTAAACTTAGACGAAAAAAGAAAATAAGCAGTGGAAAAAAATAATGAAAGTGAAACTAAATACAAAGAAATATCCTTCAGGAAAAGCTAAAAGTAAACTGTAATGATGTTGCCCAGTTATAAAACCATTCAAAATGTAAGTGAATGCAAAAGTAAATGTGTATTAGCTTTAGTTTTTTAGCAGCCAGACATCAGGTTTCTGTGGAGTGATTTTGCAATACAGAGTTTAACAGAGAAGAAAGTAGCCACCTGTTCATTTAACTTAAATAAAACATGTCCAAATATTTGGATTATCAGCATTTAGAGGGACAGTTTGTAAATGTATGTAAATAACTGTGTAGATTTGACACATTGTACTTTGCCATAACCAAAAAAAAAACATTTAACTTCCCAAAAAACTATATAAAAGCCTCAATATACAATGCAAAGCAAAGCTAATGTAAAATCTTACCAACTGTAACTTAATTTAAAAATTAAAACAAAAATAAAAAGTAACAAATATTTAAAACCATGATTTTGCCAAGAGACCAAGAGACCAGCACCCATTTTTTTATTGCAACAGGAAAAAGTAAAACTCTGGTATGTAGACGCTTTGAAGTTTTTGAGAATATTTTAATTGCTACTTTTTAAGTTGCATTATACTGCATTGGACTACTGTGACTAATACTGCATCATACTTTGTCATTATTAGCAGCTGGTCAGTTTTTCAACTGTAATTGCACAAAAACATGAAAAAAAGATTTCTTTTTCATCTGCAAAAAGAAAAAAAAAGTGTTTGTAGTGCATTCTGAATCTTAAGGCCATGATTCAACCTCTCTTATAAAATATTTAGAGGGCAGTCATGCATATGCTTTAAATTATGGATAATGTGGTGCCTCTGTGGTCAAGGCAGCAAGTAAACAAATGTAAACTGTTTTGATATGAGTTTAAGAATGTACATAAGAAAATAAAATTAGCCTACATTACATACTGTGATTTCTGCAGCATTTTCTGAGACAGTAATTAATAGCTGTTGATATTAGCTGTTGCATGTTTTTTTTTCCCAGAATCATATGCAAAACCAACATTTGGGGGGAAGTTACGAGATTACATAACACTGTTAAAAATATCAGTAGAAATATTCCTATTTTGTTCGGTTCATCGAGTAATGGAATTCACATTATTTTATTACTCGTTTACTCTTTTTAATGTTTAAACTGGATTTTATAACTTTTTTTATGTGACTGATTACATATACATAAACACAATATAAATGTTGGAGCACTGACAGTACTGAAAGAATTGTTTTTGTCTTTCTGACAAGAAACTGGATATAAATGAACACTGAGTGTCCCTGTCTGTCCTTTTTCTTTCCCGCAAGGAAGGATGAGCTCCAGCTCACGACAGAAGGCATTTTTTATTCATAAATATCAGCTAACTTGGGTAAAGCTGATTGAGCAAAGTCTGAACGACATTATCTTGGTGCCATGTTATCAGCGATCTGATGTGTAGTATTATTTTCCTTACCCATTAACATTCAGGCTCCTTATTATGTTGCGGTGAAAAGCACTGGAAGAACTTTGCATTAAAAGTCTCCTGTTCACTTTGGCAGCCTTGTCTCCCAGAAATTCAATTTCTATACAACTACTCTGCAACAGCAAGTACATTTTGAGGGAAATGTAATGTCAACCAAATTCCATTTACCATTGATGATTTTTTTTTAACATGCCTGGCAAGAAGCCGAGATGTTAATGCTGAACTCAACAGAAAAATGTCCAAAGTTTTGAATATTTCTTTTCTAAGAAACAGGCAACATTGGAAAACAACATCTAATTATACTGATCACAGCATTATTGAGCTTTTTGTGGTTACGTCGGCTGTGGCAGCTGGAAAAGATTGTGGTCTGATTTGTTAGAATATTTAACTTCCAAGGCTTCTTTGATGCAAACTTTATATTAGATCATGTTAAACTTTGAGAGGCAATTTCAGTTTGAAGACAAATCACAACCACTAGTCTCAGAAATCATTATGTATTACTCAGTCTTTTATATTGTTTTAATCCAGACTGTCATCCTGGCAGGTAAAACAGAGTCTGTGTCCCTGAAGTATTATTTCTGCGTTTCTACCTAAACAACAATATTATCCTTGGAGTTGTTTAAAGCATGATCTTACTGGATACTCAGAAAAAAGGCCTCCTGAGGTTAAAGAATCTTATAATATCTTCAAGTACAAACCATGACTCAACAGGGACTTTTGTCGAATGTGAGCCTGTCAAACTAAATGTCTTAGAATATAATGTATGTGGGCATAAAAACACATATTACTCACTGCAGAATCATCAGATTCTGCATTGTTCCTTATATACTTACTTACTTTATTCTTTTTTCAGGGTTAAGTCTGGTCTTTTATGCTCTCGCAACCATACAATCTAAATTTAACTACCGCAATGCAATTTAAAGAGGGTCTATCTGCAGAGAGTAGCAGATTGTTTCCTGTTGTGTTCCAGTCACTCAAGTGTTAGTGCATTATGATTCACCAAAGCACATGGATGCCCGCTTGCTTGGTGTGAGTGTGAGCCCTCGTTGATATGAGTGATGGCAAATAGCTGCCTGATAATGAGGTGGAGAGGACATGGCATTCTTGTGAGCAAATCTCACCCATTAAGAGATGCATCTCTGCCCAAGCAGAAGTGCATTGCTTAATTGGTTCATTTCATCATGGCCAAAAAGCTTTAATTGGGTGACATGCTGAAAGATGGATGGATCCTCGGTGTCTGAGGTGGATGGTTTGGTGTGATTTATGTGTGTCTTAAAGAAAGTACAGGCTTGAGAGCAATTATCTTAATAGGGCACATTATTTCCACAAATAATTTTTATCCTGCATAAGGCACAAGGGACTTAAGATAGGAGAATGTGCTTGGCACAGATGTTGGATATGCATGTTGAGAATTAAGACACAGTGACAGTTATACAGAGAAACAGACCGCTCATGTTGTAATGACTGGTGGATGAAGACTTAACTAGAAATTATTTGGTTCATATTACAACTCACGTGTGTATCAAGACGCCAGTTTGCCACAAATTTTATCCACATCTACAAAAAAAAGACCTGATTTGAAAATTTGCTCCAACAAACCATGAACTTGTGTTCAATTATGAAGCAGTTCTCTCTTTAGAAGACCTAACCACAGTGTTTCTGAGGGAATATTGCAAATTACATAAGACAGATTTCACCCAGTGTGGCCGTTTCAGTCATTCAGTGGAAACAGAAATGCTCCTCTCTGACTGCAAACTCAAACAATGGGCCTTTTTTGTTGTGTTATTCTGCATTTGTTTCTTTTAGCTCAATTTAGTTCAGAATAATTGAATTGGAAAATCGTTGGCAATAGGTGTACAGAACTGCTTTTCTAATAATTGTTTAGGAGATAAAGAAGGAATAATTATGTTTTTCCATATTATCATGCCAGATGTTGAGGAGAAGTGCTAAATCTTCTGTTCGCATGCCATCTATTACTTTAACGATGAAACGTCTTCCCCTGTGACACTGGTTGATCTATTTTTATCTGTTCACTCTTAAACCTGCAGCCAATTGCTGCATTCAAATGACCAGCTTTGGCAGCAGGTATTAATAGACTCTGTGCAACCCAAAAATGACAAACAAAACCTTACAAATACAACCTGCTACCAAACAAAGAGGGTTAAGTTACAGGCATCTAATTCAGAAATGATGTGTGTTTACAGAAAGCAGTAACATAACAATATAATAAAATAATCGGTTTATACAATAAATATCTGGCCTATTCTGTATTCAGTTGAATTTAGGTCAGAAAAGATGTTGCAGTCTGTTTTGATGAATATTTTACACAACATTCAAACCTGTTTAGAGTTTTAGCTACTGAATTCATTCTGAATTTCTTGGATTTAACTTTGTTCTTTTCATGCTTTTACTAGTTACTGAAAACCAAACATTTACATTAAAAAACATGGATACACAGAAACATGAAGGCACGACTGTATACTGGGGTTTTGGTATTAAGATAGGCTTAGTACAAAAATGTATGACATATGTATTATTATGACTAAGGTCAACCAGCAGCTGGAGATAGAGGCCAAAATTACATGAATGCAAAGAAAGAACATGGAAATACTGTGGTTAATTCAATCAGTTTTGGGGCAGTAGTCCTCCACATTTAAATGTCAGTCCCTCAGTAGCCAGCCACAGAATGCACTGTATGGAAATGCACCGAATAAGGTTAAAATAAAAGAAAAAAAATGTGTCGGCAAAGTCTTAGAGGTTCAGTGTGTAGGATTAAGGGGCATCTATCGGTGCAGATGCACATTGGAACCAACTAAGTACCCTTTGGCTCACCCTCACCTCCCAAGCTTATAGCAGAGCTCATGTTGGTCGCTATAACACGTTAAGACCCCCTCTAGATCCAGTGTTTGTTTTGTCCCTTCAGGGCTACAGCCGAAACACAGTTGCCTTTTATGGCTCTCAAAACAGGACTCAGTGCACAAGCTGCAACCAGACTCATTCACCCTTTTTATACAGATAAAAAGACACTTTATGTTTTTACACTGAACCAGACAATGTCCGCATTATGTCGCCTCAGTGTGTAATTTTACGTAGAATGCAGCCATTGCAGAGTCTAAAGAGGCATGAAGGCTTTGAGGTGTGACATAACAGTGTTGGCATTCATGTTAGCAGTTGATTTTGTTCTCTGTTCGTAGTTGTAGTGAGTCTGGACCTTGTTGTCCCCCTAATTTTCGGCACTTTCGCTCGCTGTCCTTCTTCCCGTGTTTGCTGCTGACTGCTGCTGGAAGCCTTCAAATCTCTCTGTAGTGGGTCACACACATAACATGTCATCAAAACATCACACTCCTGTCCCCTCCTGCAGGGCTCCCATGTCACTCTGCTTCTGTTGATTTGGATCAATTATACCCTCCACTGCCCGTTGAGAGGTGGAAAAAACAATGTCCCTGATTCCATCTTGTACCTTTGAGACAGAAAGGACAGGTGGAAGAAGGCACTATGTGTTATATTTTTACCATGAGGCATGCAGTTTCCAGCAAAAATAGATACTGAAATGAACCTTTACATAGACATCATACATGCAATCAAACACCTTTCACCACAGTTTTGGTCTTTGCATGTGCAAAATATAACACAGACATTAAAAATAAAAAATCACTCAAAGACAGCATTTCTCTTTCTTTATTTGTTCTGTTTCTCTCTGAAAATCACTTCCATGTCACGCAAAATCAATGCAGAAAGATAGAGCAGGCAGTAGGTGTGTGGCAGCAGCAGCATCGCAGGCTTTGTGGTCAGTACAGGTGTGCAAACTGCAGCAGTTCAATGAATTACAGGCACATTCATGCGGCCAGCAGCGTGTCATGGCTGTGAGACTGTCTGTGGAGCAGGAGGGAACTGCAGATTCACTTGATGATTACGTGTTTGTCACTACAGGTGACCTCTTTCACATAAACACATTTTTCAAAGTAAAATACAGAATATTGATTGAATCAGGCTGAAAAATTTAAGACCTCTTGTTTTTTTTTTAGTGTCTTCTGAGAAAAAACTTCATACAGAGGCCAAAATAAATAGGAATTCAGTGGATGGACCCGGATGAGGAAAAATGATTCCATCTAGAAATGTTTTTTTGTTTGTTTGTTTTATGCTAAAATACATCTGATGACAGCATTTACATGTTGCAGTGTGTAATTACAGTACATGATACAGAGGGAATCAAGCGGACACCTGCTCAGCTCAGCTTGACAGGGAAAAAAAAAAAGAAAACCCAGGTGCTCTCCATGTCTCTCTGTCTCTCACCTTCCTCTCTGTTTCTCTGTGTGTGTGTTCCTGAGTTTGTGTTTTATGTGGAGGAAGAAGCATGTGTGTGCATTTCTATGTGCTCTGGCTGTCCCAGTGGTGCCTTGCAACATTTTTGCCTACAAGCTAGCGACCTATTTTCCTCTGCAGTGAATGAAGTAGACATTTGAACAAAGAGAGAGAGAGGCAAAATGTGTGTGTGCGTGCATGTGTGCTGTGTGTGTGTGTGTGTGTGTGTTTGGTGGTGGAGGGGGGGGCACGAGCACAGATCAGTTCCTCTGCTCTTATTCAGGCCTGTGGATTAATTACCCTGTACCTAAACTTGATCTTGTGCTGTGAGCGAGACACTTTGGCATCACCGTGATCAATAATGCATTTTTCTGTCTCTCCATTTAATTTGCACACAGCCCTCACAAGCTGGCATTACCATCCTCCACAGAAAAGTGCAGGAGACACCTGATATCCAAAGTGCAACACTCCACCCCCCCGTCCCTGCTTCCATGCTCCATGCTCCACGACACCCCCTCCCATCTATGGTGCTCACTGACAAATTGATTCTCTCTTAATGTTGCAGTATGGAAAAAAAAAAAAAGAAAAAAATCTCCCCAATCCTCAGGAGCAGCGTAATAAGATACATGGCATGTTGTATTGGCTCACAGGCTTGTACAAATTTGTTCCTGTTTTGGTTTAAATTGTGACACTCTCCATTTCCAGGGCAGGTAATTTAGCAATTTAGGGGAAAGCTTAGGTTTAAGGAGCAACACGGTGCAAAGTGGTAGCTACAGCTCCCGGGAGAGGCAGCATACTTAGCGGAGCGCTACGTTTTTTTTGCAGCCGAAGAACAAGAGTGGCCGGTAGTCAGACTATCGGGGGAGACAGGTAGGTCATCTGATCTTGTGTGATTCATCTGCTGTGTTTTTCTGTGTTTTGTCCCGCTTTGAAAGGAGAGCCGGATGTCAGGACCTTTAGACCTCTGCTTTGTAAAGCTTGTGGTTTTCTTGAGTACCTAGTTGGGAAGTAACTCTCTGATGTTAAACAGGAGTCTCCAGACTTAGTGAGCTGTCTGAGCACAGCAGTTGTTTTTGATCAATGAAGAGAAAATTCATAAAACAGATGCAGATTTCTTCAGTCTGGAAATTCATATTTATGTGTATGTTTGGAAAAATTTAAACATATTTGGTCAATGACTGTTGACCACAAACATACATTTATTTCTTCATAAAACATTTGACGTTAAAATTAAACATTTGAAATCCGGCACCGTTTACGACCGTGTTTGCTTGCTAGCATTATTCCTCATACATGTTCATGTTAGTGTCATGCTTATTCATACTAACTACACACATGTTGAACATTAGATTAGCATGAAACCAACATAATGTAAATTGTTTTCGTGCATATAAAGTGCAGTGTTTGGTTGACATTGTAATCAGATTTCTGTTGTCGGAGGCATAGTTTTATCTAAACTTATCTTGCACAGGATTCTGTCCAGACACAGTACACAGTGCAATAATCCAGAGAGTTTAAAAAGATAATACAGGCAGAAAAGAATATGTTTAATCTGGACAACTTTATGATGCTAAACGGATAAGCGATGTAGTGAGATATATACCAATGTAATTCAAAAAGTGATTGAAAGTCAAATCTCAGAAGAAGGGGTAATTAAAGCCTGTCTTACAATCAGATCTCAGATATTGTCTGTTTTTACACGCTCAAAAAAATGTCCCCGAATTTGTGTCAAGGAGTCACGGTGGAATAAATGAATAAATCTCATTGAATGCGGCGGGGTCTCGGACTCAGAGAGACCTCCTCATGCATGTCAGAGTCAGGTGAAGCCGTCGTTAGCATACATGTGGAATCTCGTGGGGAATCGGTGTCGAGTGTGTGAGCCGCCTCTGCATTTCTTAGAATCTTTACACAGATAATAAATGAGAGTCTTGTGTTTTTCGATGCACAGTCCTCTAATTGGTGGGCTTGCAGCAAGCAGCAAAACATAATCCATGAGAAATGTGTAGAAAATCCTATGAGTACAATAGTTGACCCCATTGTAGCAGCAAACCAGTGTAAGCTGTCTTGCACAGCATGCGGTCCTGTTGTCCTTGTATCATGTTGGTTCAGTGCTTGTTCTTAAAGTTGTAGCATGGCTGCAGTGCTGCTAAGAAGACGCACTACCAAACTGCACATTTATAGTGCTGGTTAAATGTTTCTGATTTGTCAGCATTCACATGTACCTTTTGTAGAGATCCAGACCGACATCATTAGTGCAGTTAGTAGTGCAGTTAGTGCTTCGGAGAACACTGAGCCAATTAACCAGCTGCCTGACTTCTGGCAGTGCAGTGAACAAATAAACTCCTATCTCAGCCACCTTGCCTCTGTGTACTTCAGCATCTCATCTCGGTTAAGTGCAACGGAACCTGATTTTAATCTTTTATTATGTTTAAGACAGAAGCTTAAAATTAATTGCTGATTAAATCGATGTTAACCTTACGACACCGTTTGCTGCCAAACAATAACACAATGGCAGAAGATGGAAAATAAAATGGAATGTTTCTCGTCTTTGTTGTCTTTATTTTGAAGGGAGGAGGTGGATAGAAAATCTACACAGAAACATTTACTGTGTTTTCTCTTTAAATACTGTGGAACACATTGATTTTGTATAAACAAAAGCCCAGGCAGTCGCACACATTGCTTATCGGTTCAATATTTATCTTTTCATTTATTATTGTGTCTAACTGATATCTGTTTTGATAACCTCAGTAAAGTTTAAAGACACTTGTCAGCAGTTTGAGTGTAATTTATGTTATGTTCAGTTCTTTGCTGTGGGTGATGATGGTGCAATGCTGAACATCTCTACATACTTATTTGTATTGCAGACACCTTCCTCCTTATGAATATGAAACCAAATACAACAACAGGCTTTGACTCAATTTATTGCTGCAAACAGCAAAGCAGAAGGCCATCTCATAAAAGCTTGGACAAAAAAAAGTGTTTTTTTTTCTTGTTTGAGAGGTTTAACATCCCGTTCAGGAAAATCTAATAAATGCTTTTCCTCTCATCAGTGTTTTTTATAGTCACACTGGAATTGTATATATTGATTAGCTTGCAAAATAACAAAAGCAAATGGCAAACGGTGTTTAAATAGATACATCTGTCATGTGAATGAGTGTGAGGGTTCTCTGGGTTGGTGGGTTTTGTTCTGTAGAAAGAAAACAGTTCCTACATGAAACAGCTTACAGCAAAGTCTGTGGATAATCATTACAAACAAAGTCATAATTTCTAAGAGAGACAAAGCTGTTCATTTAATTTTTTTACATATTTTTTGGCACCAAAAATTGAGCAACATCTAGTTCCGTTATATTCTAGAGACGGCAAATATCTCCACTGTCACTGTCAAGCATATATACATAGATAAATAGCACTATATTTGAAAGGGAAAGTACATATTTTGAATGTTGAGACGAACTGTCCCTTCCAACTAGACATGGTCTTCTATTCATATTACAAAGTTATTGACTCGCCATAAGTATGTTGACAGCACAAAATGCCATTTAAGTTTTTCTTTAATGCAGGGCCACGCTAATGAAAACGTAGAGGTAGTGTTTTTTTTTACAGCCTCAGTATGACTGTGCACTGCAGCACTGAGTGCTTTCTGCTAACACCTGCCTCTCTGTATTTGTCTCCATTATGCAGACAGAGCTAACCATAAAATCCAGACAGTTGTCTAGTTTATAAAGCATACCACATTCTTGGTAAATCATATTTATGTTCGAGACTATTGGATGTGTACTTGGAGACAAAGCTGCCGCATCCTTGCTGTTTTGTAAGGCAAAAAAAAAAAAAAGGCATTTTCAGCCAGATGTGGGGACATAAAGCTAGCGACCGGGGCAGCTCTGGGAGACAGTAATGTACCCTTGTAACTCAATCTCTAAGCAGACTGCTGAATGGAGTAATGTAGCTTCTTTGGCTCGCTTCATTCTCTCACTCTCCCGTTGTGACCTTTTTTTAGTTCTCCTCTGCTCAGGGACCTCACTGATTCTGGAGCAGTCATTTGAGGAAGAGAACAGTAAAGGGATAGCTGCATAATGTTTTGCCTTCATTTACAGTCATGGCGGAGCAGTGGAAGAGGGTGTAAACAGTCCCTTTGAAAAACAACGCAACAACAACACAAAGTATGCAAACTGATACAGTAAAGTCTCAAAAGTTTAACGATATTTCACCACTTTTTTCCCCTTTTTTCATGCCTTGAAAAGACTGTAAGCATACTGGGAGCAAATCAGCTTTCTTAACTTCTTGTCATTAGGTGGCTGGTCTTGCCATCTGAAAATTAGTGTGTTATCTTTTGTGCTTTAGCTACAGTATTGCATATTGGAGCAGGAACCCTTTTAAATCTCTCTCCTTGATTAACTTCCCCTTTCACGCAGATTTAGCCAAATTTGAGCGACGCCTCAAGCACTGTGGCAAATAATTTGAAAGATCAACACATGATGTAACATAGTGCCTTGTAAATATTGTGGCGCCAAAGAGTCACTTAGGAAATAAATAAGTTATAACAAAAAATACCTCCAGCTTACTTTGATGCATTGCATGCATACAGAATGAAGGACTGCAGTGCTTTGTCCGTTGAATTGCACCACTCAAAAAGCAGCGAGTGGTACAATATCTTCCCTCCCCTTTGGGAAAATGGCTCCAGACGTATTATCCGACCAACCCAACGCCTAAACAAGTGTAGCAGTCAAAGGATTTATCTGTTCAAAGTTCATAAACGGTGGTTTGATTATCTGTCACACATTGATGCCGAAATAATCTCCATTTTATCAGACAGCACACACACACACACACACACACACACAAACACACACACACACAGGCAATGATTTTTGAAAGCTGCCACCATTGGCTTATTAAAAACCAGCCTGTCTGTATGAAGATTATTCCAGTCTGTCTGTGCATGTGACAGACAGGTGCACACATAAAAGAAAAATTGAGTCCAATTATTAACAAAGACTTGAGCTGTCTAGTTTTAAATTGAATGCAAACAGCTAATTTAGTTGAACACTTATATAATTAAAAAAATAAGCATTATCACACTTTTTTATTATTATTTCTTTATGTTTTGTTGTCTTTCATAACATTTTTTTAAATTCTATTTTTTAAAATGATTTTACTCCTCAGTCTCTTGCCCCTGTCCTTTATTTCAGCCAAGAACACTGTGTTTTCTGTGTTTTCTGTGGTCAGACAGTTCAGCCGTGCTTTGCAGGAGCTTTTGATGGAGAGATGAGTGACAGCGAGTGCAAGGTGTTTTGTGAGATTGGATGTGGCATGACATTGCCTGGCACCGATAAGGACCTTACTTTGCAGTTGTGTCATTTGTTAAAATAAGCTGTTGGCAGAAAAACAAACATCAGTGTAACATCTGTCATCGCCATGCTCGTTATTTAACTGACATGCTACATTTAAAGTTATGTAAAACTGAAATATGAAATGTATGAACATGTTGATTATTTGACGTTTGTCTCGAGTCTTAATATTCTAATTGCTTGATGAAGATTGTGGAAAGGTTGTGAATGTTGTTGTGTTTATAATCTGAAAAATGCAGATCAATGCACACATATTTTTATTTCAAATCGTTTGAACATGGCCTAAACAACAAGCCTGTTGAGACAATAAGTGGTGGGTGGGTGGGTGGAGATGTGCTAACATAACAGGGGGCGAAAAACAATCTATTTCTGCTGTGGTGCGTTTGGCATCACACATAAACCGAATGAAGCATTTCTATCGATTGTCGCTTCCTTGGATTCCACTGTTTGGGGAAGGAGAAAGGGAGTCTCCTTCTATCAGCTGATACGGCTCATTGTTCACCATGGACTAATAAAGAGCTTTACTGGTGCCATTATGCATTCAATGTGGCTAGTGACAGACTGATGACAAGCCTTAAAGATGGAAGTCATTTCACATTTAAACAATAACAGATGGAGGGCCTCACTCGCTGAATTGCCCCAGCGGACATAAACCTGCATGTCATATTATTTGAAATAGCCTGGATGCCATTATGTATCTTCTGTTTCATTTATATAGCTAACAGGCTTAGCACAGTGAGCTGTGACTGATCCACACCAATGTCGGTGTAATAACGATAAAAATAATAATAATAGTAATGAAATTCAAACTGAAAAGAGAAGGATGTGCATGTGAGGAGTACATCTCAAACCACAAATTTATTTTTGTTTTATTGGCACAGAGCAAATCATCATAGCAGATAAATAATTGTGTTGCCATGTTTGACCTTGAAAAAATTCATAAAAATTGCACAGCTGAGTTTTTTTTTTTAATTTTTGGCTTTATTATTGCCTTTATATTCCTCCTTTGAGCCCAACTTTGTCTGCCTAGCATGTTTTCTCCGTAACCCCAAATAGGATCTACGACCAACATAAGGGTCGTAACATGGCAAATGGCGGTTTTATGGTGGACGTGAGCGGAGGTTTTTATGTGTTGAATCAAGCATATGAGGTCAGCGGATCAGCACAACAGCCTCTCACCTCCCTTCTATTTACCGAGTCATCAAAACAAAGAGTTTGTGGACTCAAAGGAGACAGGTGGCAAGAGTGCAAGTCTGAAAATTCACAGGTTAAACCTCATGTCAGCGTCCATAAGGAGGACAGACACAGAGCTCCACCTGCATGCAAAATGACATCCCTGATATGAGTTTGAGGGTCTGTAATGAGGATTTTTAGCTCGTTTTAACCTCCTCTGCACAGAGCAGAAACCAGCCCTGCAGATAAAAACCTCGACCTTATAGCTCTTGTCCTCTGTAGATTATTAGCTAATTTCTTCCTTTTAATCATTAACTGTGATAAGCATGAGAAAAATGAAAATGGAGTTTGACCATTGCCAAAGAATGAATGATTTCATGCTCTCTTCTTCTATCACCTTGTGCATGCATCCTCACTGCCACGAGTGACGGAAGTATTGATCTGGATTCATAGACAATTTCACTAAGGATTTGTTACCTTATGTTACTTAAGTAAAGCTGCTAGACTTAAAGATAATACTTCTAATTCAAAGTCCTGCTTAATCATCTGAGATGTAAAACCAAAGCTAAGGATTTATATGCTCACATCCTTCAGCCACAGCCTGAATAGTCAAACTGCACATGCAAAATGAAAGTAAAAAAATAACCCATCAACCCCTGCAGACTCTTGTCAATTGTCGGTAAAGATCTGCAATGCAGCAGAAGCTTGTTTGCTTGTGAAGTTCTGTAACTTTACCATTGCTGAAGATGTTGACCATACAGTTTGTCTATTTTGCAGGGATAATTGGAGATAAACTGCCTGTGTATTACAGCACAGATTGAACATTGTAGCCTTGATAGCTGGCACTGACCTTGAGAAAACAAATCAGTGCTTCGCTCTTGCCGTGCAAAAAATGAACAACTGTTGACCAAAAATTACTAAAATGTCAGAATTTCTTCCGAACATGTGACCACCAGTCAGGAGTAGTTAATCGGTTCTTGCTTCCCATTTGTGCGACACGACAAACAATGTCAGAGGTGGCTGAAACACAGTCAGACTCGAAAATGAGTCATTCAGCTCAAAAATTGGGTCAGAAACAGGCTCAGATAATACGGTGCATGTTCATCTTAAGTACAACAAATGGACAAAATGTGAAATCCATGCAGATGTTGTATAACTTAGACATTCATGGACAATTCGGCCTTAAGTTTCATTTAAGTGAGCATCACTCACTTGAGCCCCTCTTGCATTTGCAGATTGTCACAATTGCCTCCTGATTGTCGGCGTAGTGTTTCTAGTTGCAGCGTTAGGGATTTAGAGAAGCTGTGTGAATTCTCTCAATGGCAACACAGTTGACAAGAGACAGATGAACACACCGATACAGTACTGATTACTTTATTACATGATCAAGTGTATGGGTTCCTTTGGCATTAGTCAGGAAATGGCAGGCAAACATGCATTTATGACCAGATATATCGGATGAGCAAAGAAAACAAGCATTACCATGCAGGGAAATAGTTCCTTTATGTGAATTCACCAGCATATACGCAGATAGAGAGAGAGAAGAGGAGGGGGAAGGCAGTTACACAGGGAGAAAGACAGAGAGCTTTTTTCCCACTACCTACAATTTCAGAACACTTAAGTGATTCTCAATCCCAGCATGCCTCAGCCTGCCACTGCCATGACAGATGCTCCAAAATTGAATATAGATTTCAGTGAGCAAGGCAGGCGTGCCTGATGAATCTCAATTTGCTGCTGTCCATATTTCATAGTCACCACTACGGACGGCTCAAAGGGAGGCAGGGAGAGCACTTTGGCTGCACCTGCCAAACTGTCAGTCGGCCAGTGTCGAATGATGATCGGTACTTCATAAAAGCCCATATTTATCCCACACTAATTCATGCCCTACTTCATTTTATCTCCAAAAATGTACATCTGTGAGGGGGAGAAGGGTTAAAGGGATAGACACAAAAAAAAGAAAAAAGTCATGCTTCATTTCACAATTGCAGTGATCTTAAGAGAAAAAAAAGAAGCCCACATGATGACAATTGCTCAGCAGTAGAAGATTGTAGGAGCAGTGTACAGTAGCTTAAGGGTGGAACAAATGTAGAGAGCTTCCCCAGGGGGGGTGGAGGTGCCTTGGCTGCTGTGTACCTGACAGTCTATTTATAGCCCGGTTTGAAGTACTTAGAAAATGGCAGTGGATGCTATTGTTTGGCAACAGAGTTCTTGTGGAGAAATTCTGCCTTTTAAAATGACAACTGTTTGATCGTGTGTTTGTGTGCGAGCTGTCAATGCTTGGACTCAAATTTAAAAGGAAATAACTGCGATTTTGCATATGTAAATCAGTCCATGACACTGTTTGCATGTGTGTGTGTGTGTGTTTACCTTGTGTTGCAGTTAACCGTTTTGCTAAGAATATATACAGCCAATAAAAAATGTATATTTCCTCTCCTTTATCCTCTATCATTTATGTGTTTATCTCAGTGGAATATTAAAAGCAGGCTGTTTAGAACCCATTTTAGGGAACTATGAAATTGTTCCCCCAAGGGACAACAGATACAAGCCAACTTAAATGATACAGATCCCCAACCAGTCGCATAACTTAACATAGCAACACTGAATGTCAAAAGAAGTGCATTTCATGATGCAACTTAAGTGCAGGGGATTAAAAAAAGAAACATAAAAAGAAGAAATGCAACATTATGGATGCTCAAGTATAACAGCTTCTTTATCATAGGGTTTTTTTAAACTAAAAACATGTTTTTTTAATTCATTTCCACCTTAAATTTCAGTTATTTGGGCCACCATCAACTTTCAGACATGTAATCTGAAGACATGAGGGTAGTTTACCAGACAGAAGTCCATTCAATTCTCTAAGCAAATGGCCATTAAGTGGTTGCCACAGAGGCAGAAAGGTAAAAAATAGATGATAACATGACAAAGCAAATGTTTTGTAAAAAAGGCTTGTTAAGAGAAAGAATGGTGTAACACGATCAAATTTCACTTAAATTTTAAAAAATTGAAAAAATTGTTTATTTGTTTAGGACGAAGACAGAATGATAACATGACACAACACACCGTGGATCAAATTAACATTTTTGTAAACTGTTTTATTAACAATTCAATGCCACAAATTAAGTGTAAATGTGCCTAATTAAAGTGTTACTTTTTGGATCTAATATTTAGTCAACAGCAATTATACACTGAATTAATCTACATTAATCAGGCTGCTAACACAAGCATATCCTTTCTACCTGATTTCAACCCACCCAAGCCTCCTTGGCAACCAAGAAGTCAAATAACAGCCACAAAGAGAACTTCAGGGCTTAAACATTTCTATTATATTCCATTTTCTTTTCTAATGGAACAAGCAACAGGGTGTCTCTCATATAGCGGCTAGCATTTAATTACCATTCCAGCAGAGTTATGTGCATTAACCGCATATAGACTGACTGTGGCTGTCTAAGCAGTTATTTTAATACTTGAGGCACTTGGCGCAAGGATTTTTTTTTTTAATCTAATGCCAAAGCAATACACTGTAGACATTAGTCGTTACAACTCCTAGCGTACTTGTGAAGTTTATGTTGCTAGAATTTAATCCAGTCCCCCAAGTTAAACTATCAGACAGATGCTCAAAATGCCATGTAAGCGCAGATAAAGAGAGAAACAAAGTGCCTCTCATTTGTCTGTATTGAAATAACAATAAACTGTCGCACAAAATGCTCCTCTTTAACCACCGTTTCTGCTGCCTTCCACTGTTGCTGCTGCCTCCTTTTGTTACGACCACCATCGTACATGACAGATTCCTTTTTTTTCCCCCCTTTTATAAAGCAGCCGTTTAGAGTGGATTGCATGATGCCACCAGGGGGTGCAGGAGACGGCAGAGTTTTCGGGTTTAATTAGAGAAGACATGCTACATGTGTCTTGTGTGTTGCCGCATCTCATTAAGGTGAGGTATGGGCCACTGAGCCGGCTAAGAGGAGCGGATAGGGAGCATGTGGTGGTGCAGTTTCCTCCACCACAAACGCAGCCGCTCGGCACTTTCTCCTCCTTTCAGGAGTCACATTGAGGCCCCTGGAGTAAAGGCCGGTCAAAATGGTTCCACTTGATGCAAAGGCCCTTAGCCCACTCTCAAAATGAACTCACACAGGCACGAAACACATTCCTTGTGTGTGTGTGTGTAAATGTACATGGCATATCACTTCAAACAGATGCACATTTAAAGAATATTGCACAGACATGCAGGGCTGTTATTACAGTAAATTGAAATCTTTAGAAGAAAATGAAGCAGGCATGTTTCTCTGATGAAAAAATTTCAGTGTCAATAAATGTAGATTCATGAACACTCATGGAGGGCATGCATGCAGACCGCTCTGTAATGAGCTGATGACAAATGAGATGACAAATATCCAGACGGCTCCAACCTGGGAATTCTTTTTCCAGCTCTTGCTATCATAAATATATTGACTCTGTTACACATTTTATCGTTTGCTTCACCACAGACCCTTATGTTGCTTTACACTGCAGCTCTGTAGCACACACTTAGGGACCAAAGCAAGCTTTAATGGCGTTGCCCATAAAAAGTGAAGAGAATATGCTTTACTATCTGTAAGAAATATTATTGAATAATTATCCTGATATTCTGGGAATAGCATCAGTCCATTTAATGCCCTTTTTAAACCTCGCTAAGATACTCTCTTGTTTATTTTCACGGCTGCCAGTCATCCACTGCACCCTGTCGTTGCAGCCTGAAGGTGCCTTTGCTTTATTTTTACCTTTTCATCACCCACATTCAGAATCTCCTTTAAAGACATACGGCAGCTTTTATTCTTGAGTAGAGTTAATTGTGTTAGTGCAAGTTTAACTCGTATTTTAAAATGTGTAGCACCTTGAACTGCCGCTTGTATTGACACAAATACAATTTGTGATACCAGCTGGTGGAAAGCAGGCCTGTAAAAATCCTTTAAATCCTTCAAACCAACCATCAAAGAGGTTTTCACAGACCATCTGATAGATCTTGAAAGCTGTTTCAGAATTCCTGAGCAGACTAGTCTGAGTGAAAATAACGCATATGAAGTTAAAAAAATGAAAAAGTTTCAGCCAACAGCTAAAGGGAAGATAAATCTGAATGGAAATACTGTAGGAAAGTTTCTTTGCTGTGTAGGAGTTATTGTGGTTAAACAATTTGTTTTTGATTTAAGTTACAGACATTAGTTTTAACACAGTGCCTGATCAAGACTAGGACCTAATTGGATGTGATTATATAAGGACAGGATACAAAAATCAGTATTCCGTATATTATCTATATACATATGTATATATATATTTGTGTATATATATAATTTACAATATATAATATCGAATAAAATATATGTAAAGAGAGGGTCAAATTGATAAAAATCTCCATTTATAAACAGCCCTCAGTTGTAGCTTGTGAAACCTCATCTTTGAGACGGAGTGGGAGTGATGGATGTAATTTAATGTCTCACATTAACTTCCTGGAGGGCCTTTACTCTCACTTTTCCATTTCCCAAGCCTTTTTTTTCCACTTTCGCTGAAGCAGACCAACTTCTTAATTGGCATAATAATGTGATTAATTGCTTTCTTGTCATTGGGCCCACTGAGTTTTACACTGTAAAGAAGTATAAATCAGGCGTGTATTTACAAGCAATCAAATGCTCGCGATCGAAAAAAAGGACATAAAAAAGATGCCCAGCTGTGAAAAGTAATTGGTTCTGCTTTATTAGCTGTGTATTATTAGCTGAAAGGAGAGGCATTTGGATGAGTTTTTTTTTTAAGTCGAGGTGAATTTTTCACATTTTTGGCCAATCATTAATAATAAAACATCTTTAAAACTTTTCTGCTTTTCATTTGGTGAAAATTGTGGAGCAGAAATCTCAAGTGCTGCAATGTCAGAAAAAGATTTAAATGCAGATTTTCCTTATATTATATCGACAGTGTAATTCTTTTTAGCAGTTCAAAATGACCCTAACCCAAGTGGGCAGAAAAGGTGTAAAGAGCAAACATTTCTTAGTTACCCATTACGTTGTTGTAACAATGTTTAAAACCAGTGGAAATAGTATTTTATTTAAGTTTTGTCTTATTGTTCCCATTTGTTTCCCCTATCAGTTGGAAAAAATCCCATTAACCTCCTCTAGTCTCTATAATTACAAAATACATGAGAGACCATAGATAGATAAGATAGATAGATAGAAGATGTGTTAGAGAATAAAAGAGAATGATGGTGAACCAGCCAACTCTTCACTCTGTTGATTACTATTGTTTATATTTTTACTTGTGATCGGGCACAATTATTAATTTCATCATCATTAGTGATTAGTTTCGTGAAGACAACAACTCCCATGATCCCACACAACCGCACAACCTCATGAAACCACATTTTTGGGTATTTCTTTAATTGAGAGGTGCTTGGTTGCAGATTTTACATACCGTGTGTTTAAAAATATAAGACAGTAAAACTAAAACTCAATTTTCCGTTTCCAA
>JAQNCA010000032.1:19686731-19701811 GCA_029783725.1 Acanthurus tractus | reverse complement strand
AAAGGTGTCTGCAGCTCAATGTTCTAAAATTGGACTGAGTAATTTGGATGTACAGTTACCTCATGATTTAATTGGGTGATGTAATTTTTACTGCAGTAGAATTCCTGAAACATCCTATTTTTATCCTGCTGACCTGCAGTGTTACTCCCCTCTTAAGGCAGGACACGTAAATGCTTTTTAATCACAGATTCATGGAAAAAAGTCGTGAACATAAATGTCCACAAACTTGCATATGCACTACATTTATTACCCAAGGATACCACTAGATGGCGAAACTGAGAACTCAACCACATGGATTATATGGATGGCTTCTTGATTTGCATGATATGAACAATTAACAACATGATCACACTCTAGAAAGCTACTGTTGTGTTAATACTGAGATCACACAGAAAAGAGTGATGTAGAGGCTGTATGAAGAGGCTGTATCACAGATGAAAGTCACCGCCCCTAAATTAAGTACAATGTTACAATGACATGTGTTTTCTCTCATTCTGCTGATGCGAAATACTGACTATTTGAAACTGAGCTTTTTTTAAAATGCCACACAACACAGACAGTAAGTCAGTCAGGTCATCAGAGTGGTTTTCCAACACCTTCTGCTTTCTAGCACCAGAAATCTGCTACCATCCCCCTGCACTGCCCCCAACACTGTCGCCTCTATTAACGTGCCTATTGCATTTTGTGTATACTGAGCTATAATTTCTGAGGACAAGCACAATCAGCCCCACATGGAAACACGATAATCGAGGCAGCCAATAGCACATGCAAACAGGACAATAAAAGCAAGTATATCTGCGGCCATAAAGGAGTGCACACTAAAGATTGCCCCAGTTATTACCAGGCAGAGATATACTACTTGTGTTTTGCAACTCAGTAAATTAGTTTGATATACTGATTGGGGACACAGATACTGGTAAATGCATGAAGAGCAGTAGTTGCCATTTATATATGTCACATGTAATCTAATTAAAACTGACTTGATGACATCTGCACTGTGCATCGCAGTGTGTAACATCGCACAACAGCACATCCCCTTCAGACATGTTTGTTTTGCCAGATCTGTTTAAGTGATGAGTGCACATCCATCATATCTTAAGCCAATTCCAGTATTCATGGAACAAAAAAACATCATCTTGACAAGAGTTTTAATTTACAAGTCAAACTCCAGTGGACTTTATCTGCAAAGCCTTTGTCAGATTTCAAATTGCATGTGTGAGTGCCCAAACGTGTGTGTTTGTGTGTGTATGACTGTGCAGGCATCTGTCAGGAGCACACACTTGTGCATATGTTTGTGTGCCCACACTCGAGCGTAAGCATGACTCTGTAGGCAAGCACGTCTGCATCTGTGAGGGAGGGAAAGAGATAGAAAAGCAGTTGAGGTGATGTTGTGTGAAGATATGGGAGACTGCAGACAGATAGTGTCATTCCTTCAGTATCTCCATTAAATCTTAATCTCCTGGCCCCTCATGGGAGGAGCCAGCAGAGCATGGGATTGTGTTTTGCATTGAAATCAAGATGTCGTGTTTCCTCAGAGAGGGCATTATTGAGACAAAGTTTGATGTGTCTGTTTTCAACTTCACATACATCTGGATGCACAGCCTGACGATCCAGCTGCTGTTGTTTGTACTAAAAGTCTGGTTAAATGCAATTGCCACATAATTGTAGCATCTCGAGTCACAGAAAGGGAGCGTACTTAAGTTATCAACCACTCTGTGGAAGTTTCAGCAGGTTGCATCATGGGTGCTGAGTTTTTGTGGCAGTCATTACCACTAGCTAAACCCAGAGGCGATAATTACTTATTAAGTATTCTTTTTTTCCTTATACCAACACATTCTCATCCCCACTCTTCAAATATTGCCACTTTTTGCACGCTCTTGGTATCTCGCACAGATACACATGGTAACTTTTTGTGTTCAAGGTTAAAAGTTTTTCTGCCACAAAAGGTTTTTTTTAAAACATATGGTAAACATCTTCATAGTTTGGCTAGGTTTTGACAATACAAGTACTCTCTCTGCCTCCTTCGACTTTGTTAAGCTCTCTGTGACACTGGATGAAGCGGTTGCCACGAGTGTGTACTTTTGAAGCAGATTTGTTTTCGTTGTAGTTTACTGAAAAGACTTTTGGCTTGATTGCTGTAACATATATTGTAATATAAGAGAAAATAGTTTTTATCGGTGGAAAGGGAAACACAAGGTTTTGATCTACGGGACTGCTGTCAATTTAGAGACGATTACTGCCTGTGGTCGCTTACAATCACTTTGCCAGACTAGTGGAACAACCTCACTATGAGAGGGAAGTCGAGCCATTAGCTTGGCTTGGACTGAAGGCTACTCCTGGAAAATGTCAGGTTATGGAAAAAAATGTAATGGATAAAGTAGAACACTAGTTGGGCAAGCAATACATGACTGGAGAGTGTTGTGTCCACAAATTTACAGAAACCTCTGTGCACTACAACATCCAGGATTTAGTTGTTGAACTTGATAGGCGGACTGAGTTCCGCTTCGACAGAGCTCAGGGCTTAGGCAGGACAAGGGGAGGCCGACTTTGATTTCTACACTTTTCAGTGATGCCTTGAGCTGGAATAAAGTCAGCGCTGATAGACATTGTTTCCTTGATGTCATATTTTTATACATTTCATGTTAAGGCCTATGTGTTCTATTTTTGTAGCATGATGTGTTACATCTTTCGAAATGGTTATTTCCTTGATTTTCGTCAACGACATGACATGAAACAAATGTATCGTATTGTGTTGTATTGTATCAAATTGTATCACATTGCATCTTTTCGTATCATATTGTACAGTATCTTATTGTATTGTATTGTATCATATTGTATTGTAATTTTTGTTATGCAACCCTATGGATCAGTAAGTTACTTTTATATGCTTGACATTGTCCACTGATGGCACATGTTATTAAGTTTGAGCAGATCCCTTGAGGGATTTAATGTCGTTGTTCTATATGTCATCATACTGTTCCCCCGAGGTGTGATTAATTATCCCAAAATAGTTAATCAGTTATGTCGTGTTGCGTCCAACCGGTGCTTTTATTTTGACCCTTCACATTGCTCATGTTTCACTTACTTTCTCTGATGTTATTCTCTGTTTGTCATTGCTGGCAAACGTTCACTTTCTCAGGAAAAGTAGAGATAAAAAAAGTAAACACACACCGCCTAGTCCTTATCGCAATGAGATGTGCTTCTTCCACATCCTCTGTCAGCAGGAAATGGCCTGTACCTCTGCACCACCTTCTCATCCTCTCTGTTGGGAGAAGAGGTGAGCAGTAGTCAGGGCACGCTGCATTTCAAGATGCCTCGGGGATTACCCCTTAAAATTCTCACCTGACACACCTGATTCCCGGTGAGGCTGCACAAAATAAAACTGTGACAGAGCTTTTAATTATATTTTCAGCAAAAGTAAGACTGTTTATCCAGCGGGATTACAGATTCTTTTGCTGACATTTGTGGAAAGAGAACACGATTCGTTTTTTTTTATTTGCTGCTATTGTTTTTTTTGTTTGTTTTTTCCTCCAATGAAGTGCTACATTTCCCCAACATCAATTGGATATGGTATTATTAGATCTGGCTGCACTCTTTCAGATATGAAAGGGAAAAATAATCTCTCTGAAAGAGGTAGGCTCCGACAGCACACTGAGACGTAATGGAAAGCCAGGCTGCTGTCTCAAGAGAGCACAGCATAAGAAGACTGGTTTAGAGAGGGAAGCCTGCTCACTGCAGAAAAACGTCTGGAATAAACTAGCAAGCCTGCTCAATTCATTGTACTGTACCTATACTCCCAATTCTTTATGGGCAGGATTTTTTCCACTCAACTTGTTTCTTTATCTTGATGCCAAAGCCTCTCTTCGAGTTGTCCAACAGTAATGTATTAAAAAATGCAGTAAGAAATCACTTATGAGGAGTAACATAAAAAAAACATACCTCCTATTTTTCAATTTCCTGTGTTCTATTTAATAGACATAACAATGAAAAGTCAGAAATTATAATTCTGTTTTTGTTTTTCATTAAAATCAGTCAGCTTATTAAACATGGATAAATTGTTTTTTTGTTCCACTTTTGAAAGACACGTTCATGGTAATGGAAAACACGTAACATTCATCTCATCCTTTTTAATTCCTCTGCAGCCCACATGCTTCATTATTCTCAGTAATAGAGTCATATCTCCCCAAACTCCATTGATTCATTGTTATTTTCGCAACTCTTCCTTACAAACATATCATCTGAAGTCTGGCAATTGCATCGTAAATGATGCTAAATTATTTTGTCTTCTTGTTGTGTGGATCTGCATTATATTAACTTCTTCCTCGGATATCATGAAATAAATTATTAAGTTATTGAGAAAACGGGGCAACATAACATGAATGTTGTTTCATACAGATGCCACACACACTCCATCACAGTAGCCAACTCATTGATATATTCAGTATTCTGGAAACCATTACTGCTACACGACAACTTAACTAAAAGACATAAAAGCTTTTAACTTAAAAGATCATATTATTAGATAGTTTAAAAGACTCTACCATTCAAATTTATCCACAGATACTCACACGTACATTACAAACACAGTGAAAGAAGCCGATGTATGCCATTTGTTGAAAGTAACAAAAAGATTTTAAAACTAGAAGGTTGTTTTTGTCGATTGCTTAGACATGTTTTGTACAGGTAGTGTTCGTCTTCATACTTTCCCTCTTTCGTTTACAAGTACTTGTTGAGTTAAATAATATGTTACAGTGTTTTCTCAGTCTCTCACTTTGTCCCATCAGTATTTTGGGGGTATGTGTCACTTCCTTTTGAGGATAGATTTGCCAGTGAAGCTCATCATCTTATGTTGTTTAATATGGCTAACCTTCCATTTATCCACTGACACCATCCTCAAAATGCTATCATGGGCTTATTAGGGAAATGCCAGCGGTGATCAGAATTTTTGGCCTTGATTAGAGTATATTCACCCTTTTTGTTACTGTCAAGAATGATCAAGAGAAGACAAGGTTTACTAAGTGAGTGAACGTGACCGGGAACCCCATCATCATCATCTCTATAACACAGCAGCCCCCTCTTCTCTGAGAGAACGTATTAACATGCTGGCACGCTGTCATCCCCAGTGCCCTACTTAGACCAGATGGGCCTCATTCAGGTCTTTCACAAAAACACAGCCGTGAAGGGATCTTAAATGTCAGTCTCAATATCACCAAAGCGATAATTAAGAATGAGCTAGCAGAAGGACGTGTACTTTCTGTCTGGGTTAAATAAGTTGTCATATATCTGGAAGATCACAGGTCGGACGCCAAAATGCTACACAAACAGTTAGATTTGTATTTTATTAGGACAATTACAAGGAAAGTATGATCATGCTAATAGGAGTCATGAAGTTATTTAAAATAAGGTTATAGTCATGCCATATAAACTCTCATTCACACATACCAAGTCTACTTACAAGACGTCTCACTTTTGCTTATATTTATAGCCAGTTCTGACTCTGAGCAATCTGTTAGTTTATTTTCACAGATAATTTACAGTTTTGATAGTCATTTAAAATTTGTTGATTATATCTTCATACATGTGATAAAAAAAAATAAATGTAGTGAATGCAAAATCTATTAAGGAACAGGTCTCTTCTTCTATTGATTAATAACCATCACTTATAGATCCATTTGTAACATCATCATCAGATGCAGCTTGTATAGTATCACCGAAGAGACATATACCTGCGTCACAGTCTACAAACACTGTTTGTTTCCTTTTTATTTATGGTTATTTATGTATTTGGGCAGCGTTTGAACACAACACACTTTCTCTGGGCCTTCATGTTGGCATTGACTAAAGTTACCATTTATGCTGCACAGCCTTTATGAATGTAAACTGATATGTGGTTTGCAAGGAGACGGTAGAAGAGCTAACCTTTGAAGATAGTAGAGGTGAATAAAAGAGGGCAGAAAGCAGGTGTTTATTGCATATTTCCTATTAAGGCTTTGTCCTTTTGTACAGCCCACAATTATTGTAAACTGTAATAACAGCATGCATTGTGGGAAATCAAAGGCTACGCTCCCCGTGGCTTTCTTCCCCTTGTGTTTGTTTGTTTTTTTTCTGTTGTTTTCCATACAGGAAATGTGAGGCTTCTAATTAAGTCTTGGAGGGGGTGGATGAGGAGACTTAGTCATCCAACTGTGAGCGGCTATCGCAAACTCAACATCGATGTTTAATTTATGTGTGCTCTATTATTTATGGATGCCGTGATCTGTTTGTATATGGAGCTTAAAGGAAACTTTGGGTCTGTGCAGTGTTTGTGAGTTTGGCACAAAGGAGGGTAAGAATCTAAAACTGCAAGACAGAGTATTGAGCGAATAACCAGGTAAAAATAGAGTACAGTCAATGCAAATGTTGTCCGTGTAAGAGCTGGTTCTCCAAAGGTGGTATGTAAGCACCCCTAACCCTGCGACATTTATCCTCTGAAAGACCCTCAATCTCTAAAAACTACATCAGCAGATGATGATCAGGGCTGAGAAGGTAGATGGGGTAATAACACCCATGACATTGCTGCCTACAATGGCCAAGAGAACCATGTTTATGATCCCTCCACTTCAACCTTTAATGTGCAGTGATGTGGCTCTAACTGCTGAATATTATGCACCAAGCGGAGCTAACTGAGGGCTAAATCCACGCCTTAAAAATGGCTTGTATCAGCAGGTGTGACTAAAAAGGAAAGCCGGAATTTGAAGAAGGCGAATTGCAGAGGAAATAAATATTTCATGGAACACTCTCTCACAACGCAGTTGAAAAGAAGTGGGGATGCAGATCAATAGAAGTGAGGAATCTGGCTATGCACAGATTCAGTTACTAAGAGAGGGTAACACAACTTCACATAGCACGTGCACTGGCTTCAAACTTGGGTTTGTTCAAAAAGCGTATGCAGATTAATGGCTTTGGTGACAGAAAAATATGGAATTCTTTGTTTTTCATGAGCTATAATACTGTAAGCTAACTTTTCTAGTAGATAAAAACGGTTCCTATAAACAACTTTTAAAAGGCACTGGCTTTTTGAAGTGAATACGGTAGCGGGATAAAGTTAAAGCGGTCTTTTTTAGCCTTTTTAGTTCATTGCTTGCTGACTGAAACCATAGAGCAATAATATAATCAAAACAATACAAATCAACGAATACAAGATCATACTTTAAAGAACTTCCCACCAGCTCTATTGTAAAATGCAGAGACATATATACAATACAATAACGACTAAGTGCACAAACAACTGATCATAGATTATTTAAAATTCTACTCAAAATAATATCGTACTTAAGACCACGCCCATATTGTCAACATAACCTAACACAGCTGCCCTGGATTCAACCCGTTCTCATCGGGTCCCCCTATGTCACAGTCAATTAGCTGTCGTCACTTATCTTGTTTGTATGACACAATGTCAGGGATTATATCCGCAGAATGAAACAAAGAAGATTACAAGCAAATCACAGCTATAATCTATGTAATGCAGTTGTTGACCCCCAGAAAAATGTCCAGCCAAACGCAAACATCAGAGCAGAGCGTGTCCTTAGCTAGAAGAGTGGAGCAATAATAAGTGTGCATGTTTGGTCAGTATATATAAAGCTGACAGCACAGAGAGTTATTTACATTTACAGCAACATGCTGGAAAACATGAGCACTGTAAATTTAAATAGGGGTTGCTAAGCATAGACATGATGTTGACTCAAACTACACGGTATGGTTTCACCAGCAAAAGAGATTCCTGCTACAACGCTCATGCAAAGAAGCTCTGGGCTGGTGAATACACTATGACTGGCTGGGATTGCTGATAGGTAAGTGGCCAACAGAGCAACTGCAATGAAACAAACAAGCCTATGTCATGCAGGAAATCAGACTGAAGGAGAAGCAATACTTCTCCTAACAAGCTTACTGCAGTTTGAATAAGGTGATTGAGAGGGAGGAAGTTTCCTGTGCAGGAGAACTGCACTTTGATTCTTCAGTCTCACATATCCTGAAGCCCCTATTCATGAAGTACACACACACATGCAGTAAAAACAAGGTGAGATGAGGCACTTAAGGGCCTTTGCTTCACTGGAGCTGCTTAGTATCCAACAGGAAAACCGGTTGTCCTGCATGCTAAAATTTCCCAATGAGAAATGGGAAGATTCCTTCAAAAATCTTTAGCAGCGGAAGAACAGCAGGATGTAGTTTTTCACATTGTTTATCTTATGTTACTGCATTGTTTTTATATGTCTTTGCACACTTTTTGCAAGATAATCAGATCAAAGTTTGGCTTAGAAGAAGTTTAGCTAAACAAAATCATATTTCCCAGCAACATGTTAATGTGAAGATTGAAGTTAAATATTACTTGGAAGATGTTTGCTTAGTGATAGTTACCTTGTCTTATCACACTCGACTCTGATGATTACCTTTTCATTCAACCGCTGCTTCATTCAGTCTGTCTTTGTACTCTAAATTTTTGGCTCCAGATTGTACTTAGCAGTAAATTAAGATTCACAGTCGGGGGGGAAAACCAGTGATTATTTTCTTTATTTTTGATCCAAAGTCCAAACACATGGGTATTTACTTTGCTATTATGTTAAAAGGAAGGAGACGGAAATGAAAAACAACTCTTTCTCACATTTGAGAACGATAATTGTTAAATTTTTTTCACATGATTAATCATTTCCCCAATCATTGAATAGTCAATTGATTGACCAGCAATTACTAAAAAATGTATCTCATTTCAAAACTTTCAAATTGCAATAAAGAAATCCCTTAATAAACAGGAGCATTTTTTGGGGTTAATGATTACAAAACCAAATAACAGACCATTGCTTACTCATGGCCGGACTGCTTAAAGGAAGACAGGCCGGCCAGTTGCCTGAGGGTGGCTGATTTGATTCCTATCAGTGACAGAAGGGAACATTTGTGTGCTTTTAACTGGAGGGCACTGCATTCATGAGGCCATCGTGTACAGCCAAGTGCCTTTGAGCAAGTGACTGAGCCCCCACAACTGCTCCAGGGGGCCTGCACCCTGGCTGACCCTGTGCTTTGATCCCTGTGATGGAATGCATATTCATTTGTATGTGAAACCTGCAGAGGGAATGCAATAAGACTGATCTTAAACTACAACAGAGGGTGGTGGGAATGAGCCTATGAGCACCATGATCCCTGCAAGCAACTCCTTACAAATAAATGAGCCAATATTTGTTCATTGGTATTAATTATCTTTAAAGCAGGAGGAGGAACCTCTTCCTTTCATTCCTTTATATTACATCATGAATCCTCTTACTCTTGAGATTGACTCAGTCCTCAGCCATTTACAGGGAAATATATGACGCAGGCAGCTCATAAGACTACATTTTATGTGTTCAATTGGGGGTCGGAATGGTCCTGAGTGATGGGCTCGGTAAGGGAGTGGACTCCATTTTAACGCCTGACTGAAGGTGAACCTGACCTTTCATGTGGGCTGAAAGGACGGTAAAACTCTGAGCAGTGTAGCTGAGCACACACAGCAAGTTCAGTGGCTCTGAGGCGTCATTACCCCAAGGAGATGTGCTAGGAACACTGCCAGGGTAAGGCCATTATCAGTTTGTTGGTACAGGTGATTACGGTTTACTGTACCATAAAAATTATTTAGTGCAATGACCCCAAACTATATTTAGTTTGCCTGCTGTATTTACAGATACTTTATTTATTTTTATGAGTCACTTTTCATTTATAATCAAAAAGCCAATTCACACAAAAAATACACATATTCTGTAATACCCTGAAAGACATACACTGGAGTGTTTTGTTTGTTTACAACATTATCATTTTTGATGGACATTCTTGGCAATGAAAAAGTAATGAAATCCATATCAGCAACACTTTTAAACCAGGAGACTTAATGAAAAAGGAAAAAAATTCTACAAAGCAAACCTCTGGGAATAAAGAGGGACGATTGTGCAGTAAATAAGGGAGGGGGAAGCATGCTGGGATGCAGAGGGATGTGAAGAAATTGGCCATTTGTCAGCTTGGATAAGGTCACTATGCAACTTGCAAGTGGTGCTGTAATTGACTGCGGTCAGGATGTTATAGCCCCTCTCAGCTCGAATGGGAAGCGATGAAACTTATAATGATGTCCCACGCTTATTATCTCATTTACAAACAAATGAATATTCTTATCAGTGCCATCAATGTAATTAAAAAAAACTAAGACTTGCAAACAGCAGGAAAGGTGTCAAAGGGCGAGAAGACTCCCCCATGCACATCTTCCACACTGCAGCTCCATGTAGTTACAGTTAATATCTAGTGAAAAGGAGGTTAAAAGTTAATCACTGTGTGTTGACTTCAAAGGAGAATAAGAGGGGAAAAGATTTATAAGTATTCATAAGATGATAAGTTCTGTGTCTCTGGTCAACTTAAAGGTTGAACTTGTGACTTTATTGGTCTGTAGCATATACGTACATCTTTTGGTAGCCTCCTTAATTAAGTTTGCAATTTCAGGATGAAGGCATTTGAGATAGAACTTAATTGCTTTTATACACACACACACACACACACACACACACACACACACGCACACACACACATTTCATTCACATAAGGGAATATAAATTGTGTTTTTCACCACAGTAATTTAAAAAACATATATTAAAATAAGATGTCGCGTGATGATTAAGGACACTTCGGTGAGTGACTACTGAGTTTATTCATATTCATCCATTCTGTGTTGGCATTTTGCATGACATGAGCTCTTGTCCCCAGTGTTTTCACAAACATGTAATATAGCCTTAATGAGACGTGTCAGAAAGCAGAAGGGTTTTTTTTGTTGGGATGGCAAACATCTGTATGGCGGCACCATGAACATTACTAATTAATGCCACATACTGTAAAGAAATTATTACCTGCTGCGTTAGAAACCTCCTGGCAGGCAACACTTGAAAGCTACTTTCACAGCTTGAAACAATCCAAGAGTCTGGAGGAATAAAAATAATGATGAGCAGAATTTGTTTTGCTAAATATCATTGTACGTTGTAAGTGCCGTCTGAGTCATCGAGTGTTTCATCCCTTAGGGAAATATCCAAATCATCATCTTTTGGATGGCAATAATCAATTTACATTGACGTTTCACAACTTGTGACTGCCAATTAACTGATCACTGGCAACAAACATTGTTAAAACCATACATTGTAAATATTGTAGTTTTATTTTTTGATACATTTATCCAGACCTGACTGACTTAATTTAGAAAGGTACACTCAGTCATGTCGATACGCCGCATATCAATTAGATGCAACCTAACTTTATTAGCTGTACTTTATAACAAACACGTAGCGTCTGTCAACTTATATCTAATTACAGTGTAGAAACTTCTTTTATTGAATCCATACACTTAATGTCCTCATCCATGTTTAACAGCACGCAACTCACATTTTAACACACTTTTTGTACAGTACTTTTTGTCCCTTTTTCAGTCATGTAGACACTGTGATGGCTGTGATGGATGGAATCATGGGAGGTTTAACAATGTCACATCTCCACAAACATCCTGCCGCTGGCACAAATACATTTTTTTATATCCAGCATATAAAAAACAGCCAATCACATACTTTTTAAGGTTCATTTTGGACCGGGTTGACTCATCAGGCATAAATAACTCCAGTAAAATACTTTCTGAGCCGCAAGAAAAACTGATGACGCCAGTGTTTTTTTTTTTCTTTTTTATAGATATGAGTTCAGGGGAAAATGAAGGACTATATAGTCGCAACTGTTCTGCCTTTTCCACCTACCCGATGCCATTCAGCACTCACGACAGCAAAAATATTCAAGCAGACGCAGATTCAACCTAAAGAAAGTAAAGCCTTACATTATCAGCAAAGATAGACACCAAGTTAAGTGTCATTTTTTATTAATACGACAATGCCGTTCTGGCTCGTAGACAATATTCAGACTGGAAAAAGATGTCACAATGGAGATCTGCTCACTGCTGTTCCATTTCATGCAGTAGTTATTTTCCACACTTGTTATATTTCCAACATGCCCCAGATATATCTTAGAAAGGACAGGTTCCTTCTGCATTGTCTGCGCTGTTTTGGTTGTTTATGTTTTTGTTGTCTATTCCTCTCCATTGTGGGGGGAAAAAAAAGTACAGCCCTGAATTGCTCAAATTGTCCCTGCCTGTTTTTGTTAGTCTCACTGTTGTGATTGTCTTGTCACTCTCAACAGCACCGCAGCTGTCAAATCAAGCCTCTATTTAATACTGTCACTTGGTAGACCATTCCTGGCTGCACCCTTGTCCCCCCTCAAGGTCTTAATAACTAGCTTTGGTCCCTACTGAGAGGGATGAATGGCGTTGGTGCCAGGCAGACTCTCCATGGCACCCTTATCTTTCAAGTTGTCTTTCCCAGTCTTGTTTTAATTAGATTAAAAGTTCTCTGCACCTCTGGGGAGGAGCTGCAGGCCTCTGCTGGAGCCTGAGCCACTGTGTGCAGAACTTTTTTTTTTTTTTCATGCTCAAATGCTGCCAAGGTTTTCTCTGCTGGTATGCTTAGATTGCTCAAACTGTGCTTGGGTCAAACATCATGCAAACTTGTTGGCAGTTGTTATGTTTAAGGTGACCCAGTGGCTAAAATGTGTTTATGAAGCAGCAGGTTTACCCTTGTTCGACTTTACTGATAGCAGAGAGTGTCTCTCTTTTTTTTTCCCAAATACTTGAACTGAGGGATATCATTGACTCCTCAGTTTTGTCCTTGTTCGTCTCAGACTGATTTTCCTTCTTTAACAATTAAATGCTTCCTTTTACATCCCTTCTGCTTCATTATACTGTAAATGATCTGATTAAGCATGACTATTACACGTCATTAGCAAGCTTGAGTAAATTTAGACTCCAAGAAAGCACTCATGACACATCACTGTGAGCAAAGAAGTGCCTGTCATGACAGATCATGTCCAGATCAGTGGTTGTTGTTATTTGGCTGTTGATCAGATGGCAGATGTGCACAGAGCATCTTGCAGGAATTCCAGCTGTACCATAAAGAAAATGTTCAAACTGTGAATTCAGTCTGACTGAAAAGCTGCTCTTCACGAGACATTTTGTGTCAGCCTGTTTTATCTGTCAAATAACTACATTTTGTAAGCAGGTTGTAGCTGCATTGATTCTGCATTAAAGCTCAGAGAGAATTATCCTTGTTGAGGTTTCTATGTGTTGGTTTCTTAAGGTTTTAAGAATATAATGAGATATTTAAGCAGAATAAACAAAACAAAACTAAAATGTGCCTGAAATGTAACACCACTTTTACACAGACTTATGCTGATTTGCTCAGTAGTTCTCTATCATAATAACTCAAAATTAGTTACATTTATTGTCTGGGCACATTTGCTCAGCAGCAATAAAAAACATACTGAAAACTAACAACACTGCCAGCAGGTTGTTTTTATTGTGAGACGACTGTGGGAACTGCAGAGACACAATATCACAAGATGTGTAGACGTGGTTGTCAGATGTGTTGCAAGGATGCAGATGTCTGTGAGTACAAATGACGACTTCTTTGCTGGATGCTGAAGCTGCAGAGTGTTTTCGTATAAACTGAAGTGGGGTTAATTCGCTGCAATGTAGATCAACCCAACTTTTGTTCAGAGAACAACACACCCCCGAGCAGTTCATCAGGTGAAGAGGCCCGAAGGGAAATCACGCTGTTTTAGCTGGAAAACTGCACTGAAATGAACCGAGGGAAGCTGTTTTAACTTGTGTCTGTGTTTCAGATTTAAGGAGGCTTACTTAGCAAATTTATCCGTAATGTAGGTCTAAACATAGGCCTGTTGTTCATGAGCTTGCCTCAGCTAAACAGATGTGTCAACAACCACTGGCTTTCCTGATCCCACCCAAACTAGTCCACTCTTATTGGTTAAAGCAGAACTGAGTGAAACCACATATACTTTATTCTTTCTTTAGAAACAGTGATTCCACATGAAATTTGTGATCAAGATGTCTGGATTCCACATGGACGGGCTCTGTGAAATAATCTGGCTCAAGCTTGTTTTTATGGGACTTGGAAATTGTAAAGATCATGTTGATTATACGCCAACGTGCTTTTACTGGAACTTGCTTTAATTGAATACAGGAGACAAGTAATTACACTGGAGGAAAAGTAATATTTAACCACATTGAAATAGGACTTTAAGATAAGCGGAGAAGTATCTAAGGAATTCTCACTGGCGAAGATACTGCGCTGACAGCAGGAAGACGTGTGTGTCACTTAAAGTAGTTTAAACGAAGCCCGTGCCAAAGCAATATTTTATTTTATTTATCTTTCCTCTGTTATTTATTGCTGCCATTCATTTTCCCCTGTGACAGGCCAAGACATGGTCTACAATGATATGTGGCGAAACGTGTTGTAAAGTGGAGGGAATCGCTCTGGGCCAGACATTTCCATTCATTGTAAAGAAAAATCCCATCACATTGGAAGTAAGGAAGAGAAAGGGATACAAGACAAACTTGCTTAATGTCTTGCCGTATTGATTCAAGATTAATTATTTCTTTTTAGACTGATTTCTTGAGTCTAAGTAAGCCACTAGCTGGACAAGTAGCATATGAGGTGCATTGAATGATTCAGCAAAGGAAGCAAAGCTGTGATGAGCCTGTGAGCAGCAGTGACAGCAGTGAGTCTGAATTTCAGTGTTTATATTTGCAGTGTAGGAAATGAATTTATTTTTAAAAACAGATAACAAACAGCTTTAGATAAATTAACTTGTTGTTCAAAAGGAAACTCCAATTTATCTCATGCTGCTGTTTGTTTCCTGTGCAGGCCAGTTGATTAAATTCTGACTCTCATCACTCTGTCAATTAAAAGTGATTTATTTGAAAATAGTCACTGCTTGTTAAGTTACTTAACAGTCTCTCTCTCTCTCTGTCAGAGAGGCAACCATCCCAAACTTCCCTCCCTTTTGTATCCCATTTGCGTAGATGGAAATGGTTCTTGTTCCTGCTTGTAAAACTGACCTGTTAGTAAAACACGACCTCTAGTCAGGGATTAAACAATGCTCAGAAATGTGTTTTTTGCTCCTTGTTACAAAGAGGGCAAGATAATGAGTTC
>JAQNCA010000032.1:19660947-19681573 GCA_029783725.1 Acanthurus tractus | reverse complement strand
CTTATGTAGTAATGCTGTATCGATGATGATGAAGAAATCTCCATTGACACTGACTTGATTGCATATGAAGAAGTTTATTACAAAGAAGTACAGTATCAATCAGGCGTTCCGGCCTTCGAAGCCAATATGAATCTCCGTCGTACAGCTCAAACATTTCACTTTTACAGTCCTGGTGGAGACTGCTGGCCGCTGCATCAAGCAGGCAACTCTACATGGATGGAACCCTTCAAATGTCATGTACTGCGTGAGATGAAAACACGATGAATCTACAAAAACAGGATGCAACTGTAAGACAGAGAAGATGTTTCAGCCATATAAGGACATAGTTAAAGATACCAATAGACAAGAGATGTTAAACCATATAAGATTATTCTGTAATATACCACACCTGTAACTGAGAAAAGAACTGCTGTGATACTAAAAATATCCTGCTTCTGTGAAATGAAGGCCTGTAATGATGTTAGAGGAGTTGGAGCAGGATGCCCCCTGGAGTGTAGATTGTGGTGATGGTGGACAGACAGCAGGTGAATGATGGAGCCTCATTCTCAGCTAATTCTCACATGCAGATGATAATGGCAGTGATGGATTAGGAGGTGGGCCGAGCGATTTCTGCTCTGTGAGGCCGAGTGGCAGGTCTGACAATGTTATTTAAATATCAGCACAGAGCAACAGAAAGAAAGTTGGAATGGTTTGACGTTTTTTGACGTGATGAAATACGTGAATGAAAGATGGGTTTTTTGTGAGCTTTGACAATATTTGAGAGATAAAAGAGATCTGGCAGAAAAAGGTAGAAAAGGGATAGAAGAAACATTATAAAAGGAGGAAATAAAACACTACTACAAAACTTAATAACCTCCAGGAGGAACAATAATTACTTTAATTATCTTGCCTTATTTTAAAGCCATTGTATTTCAATTCCAAAATGGAAAAACATCTGTCCACCGGTCCCATTTTCACCTCTCTGTAATGGTTTAGACATTACCAGCATTAAAAATTCTAATTTGTGTTTTAAGCATGACCCCTACTGTAATAACCAGATAAATCTGATAAATATTTAATGTCCGTAATATGGAAACTGGGTAATTCACCTGATATATCAAATGTTAAACATTGAATGAAAGACCTGCTTGCTTCCTGTGCCTCTGCATACCATTTACCGTAACATTAATACAGGTGGTGTGCAAACAATTGCACAGGTTTAATATTAGCATTCATCAATAATCCTCGTAATTGTACTTTAAAATTTGTTGAACAGTGAATACTGTTCGTTTTTGGTGAAAGAAGTGCATGTAGCTGGAGGAAGACATAGCATCCTCTCACATGTACCGCTACAGAACTTGTTTATCAGCAAACCTGTCTGATCGGAGTCCCATCAATTCCCTTCAAACAGCCATTTGTCCTGGGCTTTCTTTGTTGTCCCATCAGAACAGTGTCGCACAGAAAATTGTCTCCCAGGGTGCTGTTCGGGTGGCGGGAGATGAAGAAGAAGAAGAAGAAGGAGAAGGAAGTGACAAGAGTGTTGCCCTAAATTGCTATCGATTCAGTTGTTTGAACCTTTTTTTTTCCAGGAGGTTAAGAGTCTAGGAGGAGCCGGGGCCGAGTTTCAAAGGAAGGAACTGTCACCCAGTCTTTATTCAAAGTGATGTCTGTCGCACCCTGTCATCCTCCTCCGATTGTCCATTTAGTAGGAAATTGAAAAGTGAAACATCTAGGGGATTCCCGCTAAATTGTCAAGCAACTGTCAGCTCATCCTATCAAACACGCTTTTCAGTAGTTGCAGAAGGAAATACTGTTTATTTTTTGCCTCCTATATTTCTTCATTATACTTAAGCCCTTAAGGTTTCCTTTTTCTATAATTTGGGTCAGCTCTCTCTCTCTCTTGGAAATGTGACTAATCTGGCTGAGAATAAACTTTTAGAGCTATTGATTCCTCAACGTTAAGCCGTATAATAGTTTTTTGCAAATATTGATACATACACAACTTGAAGCTCACTACCTGTTATAAAAGTTATTGACTGAAATAACAAGTGAGGCTCTAAACTGCCTGCAGAAAGCAGACGATGCCAAATAGCCTGTGATAGACTGTGGCCCGTGATCGATAAAGATGCCAGACAGTTTCAACAAGAGAAGAAGAAACTATGAGAGGAATTGACATCCTGATCTATATGTCATAACATGCACCGGACAGCGGTTTGAATGATTTTGATGTACTGGTCATATATATAAATCTAGCACAAAGTTAAGCGTACAAGCTTTTATTGATTGCCCTACAATATCTTTGTACAAAAAGGATCAGACAATTTTGCTTTAACTCCATTTGGAATAGGATTTTTCAAACGTTGCATTTTATTGGCCACAAAAAATACTTGACACCTTAAGTTTAACTAAAGCATAATATCTCTGTAATACTATCACTTCCTCCCTATTATTCCTCCCAAATTGCTGTCAGTCCAGTATTTCTCCACAGTGATAACATTATTCTAACAAGCATTTGAAACTGTGCTCATAGTTTGGGGGCTTTTAAAGCCAACCACTGCTTTGAGAGTATTATTTGTTATTTTATATGACTGGGCATTGTTACAAAAGAAAGAAAAAGAAAAGGAAAAGGAAAAAGCTTTTAAAAGACATCAGAATGCCACTCTGCATGAATGGGATATTACCCTGCACAATGGCTGCAAAATGGCTTCTTCGAGCTCATTTGAAAAGTGTACACATGGCAGTACACAACATCTTTCATCCCTTGTTTAATAACAGTGGGGGAGAAAGCCAGTAACAGCTGGTGTCATATTCTACAAGGCAAACTTTATATTCCTTTCACTCTTTCATGCCCCCCTCCTCCTCCTCCTTCTCCTCCTCTCACCTTGCCTTTCTCCTCACCTACCTGTATGCATCACTCTCTCTGTGTTTTACCTTCGCTGCATCAATAATATTTGAAGAATCACAAATATTTCATAGCCGTGGCTGTGGAAGGTTTCCATCAACTTGAGTGAATTCCATCAACTTGAGGTGATTTGCATTTCTTAAACTAGACAAATGCAATGCATAATGCAACACCGGCAATGTATTCTGCAGAAATTCAGTCCTTGAGTACATATTTGAGAATCTTACATTTCATGGATTCCTTTTTCAGGGTGTTTGCTTGCAAACACGAGTGTCAGGCTGTTCCTGTATAGATTCAGTCCGAAGTTGAAATGAAAATTACAGCAGTAAATATTTGAATAGAACTTTTAATTGTGTATGCAGCATGTGGTCACTTAAAAAAATAACATGGTTGTTCTGATAAATTGCTTAGATTCCTCATTTCTCTTCTCTTGGCACATGGATACTATAGTCAATAATGTTATAGTTTCAAAATCTGAACATTGTATTGAAATCACGATTTTTTCCTCAACACTACACAAAGTGAATATTGAATATTGAATATCTTGGACTGTTTCAT
Source organism: Acanthurus tractus (assembly GCA_029783725.1). Taxonomy (NCBI): domain Eukaryota; kingdom Metazoa; phylum Chordata; class Actinopteri; order Acanthuriformes; family Acanthuridae; genus Acanthurus; species Acanthurus tractus. The sequence goes on along the minus strand of JAQNCA010000032.1, from coordinate 19,678,134 downwards.
AAACTGGCCAGATGTTTTGCTAGCCTTCACCAAAGCCCTTTTCTTGCCTGAACCGACCAGCTGACCAGATCTGAACTTTGTATTCTGGTGCTACACACCTGCACTTTGTATTCTCACCATCTACTCTGACCACCTCCCTTTGCCTCAGTGTGATTCATAAATGTAGTGTTTCATTCACTTAAAAAAATGTGGCAAAGGCACAGATGGTAGTATTTTAAAGTGGCACCCTAAAAAGAAAAAAAGCTTAAAAATCTTGTCCGTGTACATGAATCGTATGGAATAGATTTAGTGACTGTTTGAAGAGCTACCGTGTTGTAAAACACTGTACTTCACAGTTGTTTCTTTGGCTTTGTGTTCAGGGTCCAGTCGGTGTTTCCAGCTCTGCTTTCTTGCTCTGCAAAGGGTTTTCATTGGAGAATACTGACCAGCTTGTACTCTCATGTCGGTGCAAGGAAAGCACAGAAGTTAAAGTGCTCGGAAGATCAGCTTTTTTTCAGCAGTAACCTGAGGCGCCAGTCTTGTTATTTGTAGCTGCTATAACCTTAGTTTCATCCTCATTGCAGCTTGTGAACATAAAGTATATGATGCAGACTATGACAGCAGGTGACTTATCGGTGGATTAGTGTATATAATTGGAAGTCAGTGTTAAGTATTAATTACTGACAACAAACTTAGTTCCTGCAACTAAACATGACTGAGAGGAATTTAATCATTTATGGAAAAAACAGCTCTTGCTTACGTTAACATTCATGGTAAGTAAATAAACTCATATACCACAAGGTGTTCTCTCACAAAAAGTACATGTAGCTCCCTTAAACTCGGGCCAATACCCTCAACTGATGTCCATTTCTGAACACTTGGGTTTGGTTAAATACTTCAGATTAATTGCCACATAAGGAAAACTGACTTTGGTCCAAAAATGCTGTTCGGAACCTGAAGATTAATTCCTCTTTGATTCTTTTCGAGCACCCATAAAGCATTTTTAATTGCAACCAGTGTTAATGACAAAACCCCAAGATGGCTAAGCTTCCATTGACATGAATCTTAATCTATCTTCCTCTTTTCAGATCAAAAGCCTCAGTCACTGATGAGTCCCTGGGTACTGATGCTTATTTTATCACCAATCATGGAGCCCATTATGGGCCAGGAAGCTGCTTCCTCGTGTCCCCTGATAGAGGTCACACTTTGCATCACTTATGGTGCAACTTTTGAACTGTTTCAAAAGACCATTCACTGTTCGAGCACAGGATAATTATGGGAACAAGAAGCTCCTCACACATTCACACATTTCCGATCAGAGCCTTTCTGTTTTTTTGTCTCACTCCTCTCCAACCCCATTTCTCATCCTCCCATCCAGTCAGCTATTCATTCCTAGTCGAGAGAATAAAGTCTTTTTGTATTAATTTATAGTAATTTGCTCGACGCATATGCTTTTGAAAAAACATAATATAGTTATTTGGCTATAAAACATTCTGGTTGCCTAGTATGTTGAGTTTATTACAGCTCAGTTGTACCAAGAACACAAATGTTATGTTTGAATGAACCACCAGAAAGTGAGTCTGTAGCACACGGAACGTTCTGTACCCATGAAGAGTTGTTCTCTCAGAAAACAAATAATATAACACTGCAAAAAAAGCAGAGTTTAAAAACTATCAAAGAATAGGTTGTGCGTCATCTCAGCTTCTGTAAAATAGTTTTAATTGTCTGATGACATAAATATTCCTGAGAAAACTGCACAATTTCTGGTCTTAATTGTTACTTCCTGTCTTCTTTGTTACAGCATGATGCTCAGGAAGGAAGTGAGAAACACTGATCATAAAGGAATAATAAGCATGTGACAGATAATTTGGTGTAATTATTGTTAGATGAATATGTATTTATTATAAGCAAGGCTGAACAATATTTTCTTCATTTCAGTTTCAGTTTACCCAGTTCTTCATTTGTGTCATAATATTGACATTTGTTGATTGAACCTGAATTAAATTTTTAAGTAATCAGCCTGTGAAGTATTCAGACAAATGATAAAGACAGCACAGTGTTCATAGGAGAAGTTTGACTGACAGAGACAGAACTGTGACTCTGATTTATAATTTAGGTTTTGTATGATTAAAGAAATGAGAGAGAAAAAAAAAGTTTGATAACTTTATTTTTAATTATGCATAAGGATGAAATTATGCTTCTCATGATATTGTCAGTCTCCAGAGAAGCGTCATTCAAATTTAATAGCGGAGCAAGAGATAACCATTTGGTTTAATTCATTGTCTGTAAGTATTTAGAGGATCCGGTTTCTTCTCAGGCCTGAGTGTTTGTATTGGTCCCACCTGGTTTGGCAGTTTCTAATATTTGTATTATATTTTTTTTTGGTGCTTCTTTTAAATAACAAAATGCCCTGTCAACAATAAAAATATAATTTTGTAGTAGTAGCCTGTTGTAATCATTATATTCTAGTCACAACAGTGCTCGAAAAATTAATGAAGGCAATGAATTATATCACTCTCCAATTATCATTGTTTTTTCATTATACTGGAAACTGTGTTATGGATGACTTTAAAGGGAAAGAACATTAATATTTAATGCTGAAAGCATGTCTGCCTTAACAAGTTACTTGAAAGCAAACTTGAAAAGGAGCTATCTTCTTTAGCAGAAGCTTATTTTCTTCCAACGCTCTCATGGAAGTTGGTCCGTGTTCAAACATCCATCGCAGTGTTTGACGTGACTTGTGTGCAGGTTGTTTTTTTTTGCAAACTGGTCACATTTACCGTACTGTGCACTAACCATTCTCATTTAGTTTTTCCAAACCTCTATCCTAGAAATTGCAATTATATACAGCTAATTTTGGACACCAAATGCACTTTAAAGAAATGCGGTGTAATGCAATGCAGAAAACCGCAAACTATGCTATGATAAAATATCTGCTCAGAGCAACCGTGACCAAAATCTAGAGATAAAGTTCTGTGCTCTGTAACCATGTGAACATCCATGTTAGTACAACTTTTGTGTGCAACGTGGCGCCTTCCTCGACTAAAATAAACATTTCCAACAAATATAATCAAGGCAGCAATCAAGGGTCTTAAAGATGTTAGCTAAAATGAATTGGCTTTATATAAACAAAATTTCTAAAAGCCAGGTGGGTTTTTCGTGATTAAATTAGCAAAACTGGCAGAATAACCCTCACTAATGCTTTCCCACTGTGTGCTTTGGCCAACAAAACTATATCAAAAAAGGGGAATGGAAAAGCATTTAGCTGCAAGTCATTCTCTTAAGATAAAGAACAAAGGCTGCAGACATATTTAGAGGACGTAACAGTCAGTATAGTTTTATGTAAATTCTTTACTTTCTTAATACTTTGGCAAGTACTGGAGTCTTGCTTATTCTTTAGCCTTATTTGATCTTTGAAATTCTGGCTCCAACAGATGGCACTCACTGGTCTGGTTCAGTCTGAAGGGAGACAGCCTTTTCTCCCTTCTATCTTTCTTTAAGGACAAAAGGGACTTTTTTTCCCTTCCCCAGGGCTGCAGCACGCTCCCCTGCCAATCAGGAATCGGTGATTGAATTAGTGCCAGGTCCGCTAGCTGCTGCTTCCGCTGAACGACAGACAGATCCAGAGCAGAGATTAGGGGAGTGTGAAGTTCACCCTCCTTCAGAACTCCTCACATGCATCTCTTTCTCCCAAGCTCTCAAAGGCACCTCAGATGAAGAGAGCTCTTGCCTGACAGGCCCTAAATCGTCCGGCCTGTGCAGAATGCAAACTAGGCGGATGCCCATCTCTTCCTTTCCAACTCTCTAGGAAAAAGAAAAAAAGAAAACCTATAGATGCCACTTTTAGGATGCAGCGGCGGTTCTTTTGCAATTTCTAAGGATCTTTTGGAGTTAAAGTGAGTTTTCGAGACAAGACTGCACACAAAATGTAACCTAAAGCACAAATATGGTGTGGAATCTCATAGCGCTGACAGAGCTGACAGACGATGTGTTCTTCTCTTTTTGAGTGTCTGTCAGCGGCAGCAAAAGGTTTATACTATTTTGAAAATCAAAACTGAAAGCAATGCAGAGCTTCAGTTTAGTTTAATTACAGATTGTAAAACACATAATCTGCGCTGCTATTCGTTTGACCTTTGTACTTTTGGACAAAATCGCCTTGTGAGAATTACTTTTGAAGATGAAAAACATCCTGAACTTACAGTGTACCCTTTCTGCAAGTCTGTCTGAAAGAGATTTTCCAGATGTTTAAATCCAGCACGTCCAATGTCATGCAGCGAAGAGTGTTGTGTAGACATCATGCTGGGAGAGCACAAGAGAAACGCTTTAGAGAGCAAACCAACAAAACACCCTCTGGCGTGACAAACAATTTAAGTAGCATCACTTCAATAATCCAAAATGCTTTCTCTGTCCATTGCCTTCCCACAAAAAGAAAATAGAGGCCTGTCCTAAATGTCTAATTGTTCAGCAATGATTTAAGAAGTGAAAGCAAGCACAATAAAGATGACATGTCTCTGAACTAAAGGCTCTTTTTGAGGCTGTTCGGGGATGAAATGTGTGTAAATTGACTCAGTCTGATGAGTTTAACAACCTCTTTTCTGGTCAGGGTCCTACACTGGAAAACTACTGAGTTAATATTAAATCACTATCACAGTAACACATTTAACACAACAAGCAGAATTTCAGACCTAAGTTTTAGCTTTTCTTTTCTTTTTTAAGTGTTCTATATTTATATCACGTTGCATTAAATATGAATCTGAGGCATCTAAGGAAGCTCTCAGTTTATTCAGACTAATGAGCCTAATGCAACGATCTCTTGACACTTTTCAGATATGAAGTACTTTATATTAACTGTCTGTGATATGTCCATCTTCCTCAGAATTTTTGGTCAAGGCATCATCACTTACCACAAACCATGTTTAATCACAGCTTGTGATACAACTACAAATTAAAATTGATAAGAGTTTCTAAAACTTCAGTTCCTTTTGGGCCCTGTTAGTTTAAGAAAGTCCATTGGATGGATTTTTTTCAGTTATCGCAGCCTTAAGATGCTTTGAGAAATGGGGCCCCATTCTTTTTCATCTTGTTGGTTGCTGGATTCGACACAGTGAGAAACTGTAGTTGGATATAAATTGCAGGAACTGAAATGAAAAATTACTCTTTTGTCAACCTCAATTTTTAATGTTAATAAACTGAAATATTTCATTAACTTTCACCCTTTAAAAAATACAGTAAAAAGCATCCTCAGTATTGATAAGTGCTGATTATATTTCCTGTTCACTTCTTTTTGTGTCCCATCAACTGGGACTGGTTATATGGTCCAATTAAGCAGGAAAGATCATTAACTAGTTACTAATTTGCTGAGATATTTTTTGGATGGGCTGCAATCAAACACACAAGTAACTAACACAGAGTGTACCAAGCTACCCTTGACTATAAGGAGCCATTTGGTTGGCTAATTTTCTATCCAGCGAAAAAACTGTCCAGGATTAAAATTTGTCTCCCTAAATGCCACAGTGGGTCTGGCAAAACAAAAGTGCCAGATTTTTATATCTAACTTTAAAAAAAATACAGAAGGATGATAAAGCCGTCCAAAAAGATGCTTAACGCTCCACATCACTAATGAAAACACAGACAGCTGTACTGGCAGTGTTGTCATTTGTCATACAAAAAAAAAAAACACTACGTGATAATCACATTTAATGCCATCAGCTGTGGGTAATGTGATACTGGCCAGAATCCCATTATCATCATAGTTATTATCGACCACTGCTGTGCAAGCATTACACAGTCTTAGACTAACTGCCTAGGAGTTGTAGACGGAGCCAGATGTATAAGCAGGGAGAAATAAAGAGTCTTAGAGAAAAGCAGGTTTTCTGGGCTTTTACCGAAAGCCTTTTAGAGTCGTCTGAATTGTCAAATATCTCATCACAGCTCCAAAAGCAAAGGGATATGATGAAAAGATTTTGTATTTGCAAGAGAGAGAGAGAGATTTATTAGACTTCTGAAAGTAGTGTGAAGACAAAATGAAGCACCTGCCTACCACTTGGGATGCAATCAGAAAGGAGACAGGGAATTTGCCATTTTATTTGATGTAAAGGGGGGGAAAAAACACAAGCAATGCTAGCATACAACACACAGGCTCCTCCAAACAGACAAGGCACACTGCACTGAAGAAAGGATCTTTTATGATATCCCTAATCCTACTGCGGTCATATTTCTCTCTCAGTGGTGCACAGTGCTACAGTATCAGGATTTACTCATTTGTTTCTTTTTTTTTTTTTTAAAGAAAATCACTTGAATATTCTAATATTACGATGTGCTTGCAGTAATTGTGACATTCAGCGATTGTTAGAGCTTGTATCAGTCCTGGATTTGCCGTTTGAGTCTGAGTTAATACCCTTGAAATACTTTGAAGGAATTAATCTATTTAAAGCAATTCTTTGATAGGACTGCAGTCGTAATTGTAGGATGTTTGTTAACACTAAACCTTTTTTTTTTTCGAATGTCTCATGTGAGATCAGGACAAATAAAAAACCTACAGTGGCGCCTGCAATGATTATGAAGGGACAAGCTCAGAGGAGGCAAATAATCTGCTGAACTAATCCGTTTCTGTACCTGATATGAGGGAGCTGCACTCAGCTCAGCTCCTGGGTAATGGGAGCAGATACTATGACAGCTGTTAAGGATCTGTCAGAGCTCAGATTGTACACATGAAAATCAATATCTTAAACTTTAATCTTCCTGCTTAGTTGCAAAACAGAACAATATAAACACGACTTTTCCTCCAAAATCATCCTTAAAAGCTTCTTTCTGTATTCTGTACAGTTTCTTCTTGTTTTGTCTGTGTTTCCCTGTGTTCAGTGTGACATGTAGTCACTTGCAATTTATTCCCCATTTATCAAGTGTTTGTAACATAAAGTAACTGTGCTCTCAGTGCTTAACCAATACTAAACCATTAACGAAAAATCCATTTTCAGACAGGGTTTCATGGGGCTGCTCTGAGTGCTGTGAAAAACAGTTTCATTCCAGGCTAGATGTGTACTTTTGTATGTGTGCACTGTTCCAGCCCTATCCTGCAACAATCAATTTCTTGGAGTGCTGGATGCACTTGAGTGATGGGAGCGCAAAAGTAGTGACACTCAGCCATCACGCAATGAGAACATCAAATGATTGCCTCAGAGAAATTGCTGTATCTTCAAATGTCTTTGAGAATATCTCCCATCCCTGTCTGCTTTCCCTCTGCTTGCTCCTCGCCAACACTTGAAGAGTTTCCTTTTGACTTATGTTATCAGTTTGTGGTTCAGTGCGCCGCACAGTCTTGTGAAATGGCTGTTTGGTCCTGCAGGATGCCCATAGTGGAAATTCCATTACCTTTCTTGAAGATTCTAGCCTAAGATTTACTGTTGCTAGACAACTCTGAAGACCCGGCAAACTAACTCAAGTATTTGCTACACTTGTTAGGGAAATGGACACTTGGACTGAATTTGCCGGCTAAAAACTGCCGCCGTCCAATGTAAGCCAAATTAGAACATTACTAAGACTACAATGAACTTTATCCCTCTTGAAAACCCAAACTAGGTTGTTTCTTCTTCTAAATGACAGAATGTAAGAGGCAAAACGTCTGGCAGACAATGGAGCCATGTTCTTTTTAGGAGTTTTAGCGTTTTTTTCTTTCTTTGCTCCTCTGTTCTGACATCCAGTAAACCGACTTGGGTGTCCTCCATCAAAGGACAACACACAAAGGATTCATTCCCCAGAAATAATGGTTTGAAAACTGCTTTCTGTCATGTGAGCGATGGTAATTAGCAATAACAGAGACTAGCTATGGAAGGAACTAAAGTCCTTGAGATCACTTTAGAGGATGGCAAAGCCAAAGGACTCAAATTGGAACCTTATTAGTATTTCATTAACACGCCTTTTACCTTGTTCTCCAGTGTTGCCTGGGTAATTAACGCTCTGTCGCATTCGCTCTCAAGACCACAGGAGGCTTTTTATGGGAGGCAGTTCCTCAGTTGAGCCAGTGTTGTATAGCTGGAAATCACTACAGCCTCTTCCTCTCTGATCCCTTTGCCAATTCAGGCTAAATCATTTTGATCTCAACAAATTCACACGTTTTGTATATTTTGGTTCATGGCAAAGCTCTTTTTAAAATTTCAGGATAGGGCAAACCCCCACGCTATCATTTTATTATTATGGTTTTCCTCATAGTGCAGTAATGAATTGTGTACGTATCACTCTCTGACTGCATGCTGGGTTTTATTGCTTTTTTTTTTTTAAATGGAGAGGACCTGTAAAGTCATCAGGAGGGAATGATTTGACATCAAATTGAAATAGAACCATTTTCTCATTTGGAGAGAGAATAAATTTGGAAGAATGATCATGAACCGAAGTCTTAGGGGTGTGATGTGGATTCAGATAAATGATTTTACTTAAATGCAAAAAAGTGCAAATATCCCAGGGCATTGTGAGGTGAATGAGGTAGACGAAGCACCAAGTAGAACCGAGGGACTGTCGGTTTTTCACCGAACTATTTGTATCATTTGTTGATGTGGATGTTTACTCAGTTGTCCCCAGTACTGTTCATTCTTTTTAAGATGCAGGGCACAATTAACGATTGCTGCCTCATCGTACGCATACAAAACAACTCTGCTGATTAATTGTTATTATTATTATGTTATCGTCTATTATTGGTTTGACTGAAGTTGTTTTCTTGAGTCACATCCAAGTTGCTTATCACCCATAAACCCAACCAAATAATTACCCTAAACTTATCTTTATGACCTTTGAAAGTAATGTTCTGTTCCTGGCTTCGAGTTCCAGGAAAAGTAGCAAAGAAAATTCAATACAGCGAATAATGAAAAGTTATCAAGTTTCATCCCAGAATAATGAATGAATATCAGCACATTGGTTCGCACAATGTGGCAAGACCTCACAAGAGGCAAAGTGCAGAGCATCACCGATCCACCAGTCCACACACACACCCACACCTTCACACCTCCTTCACCCAATGTCTCCATTCCCTCTTTTCACACTCCATCAAAAAACTGCCCCCTGAATGATGTATGGGAGAGAACAGGTATGCGGATGTCATTTTTCACCCTATCCGCTCACTTTCCTCTCTCTGCGATGGGTGCTACTTGCCTGGCTGCCAGGGATCCTATCACCCTGTAAAATGTGATCCCCAGCATCTATATTTTAATGGTTGAGAGTAAATCCACATGATGGATTTGCTCCCTGCAGAGCTTTTTGAGGAGACCGCCACTGATACCCTACTGTCATGTCGAGGGAGTCCTATTAATAATTAGGTTATTTGCGGGCTCTACCTGTATTTAGTTGTAGTGTTGATTGTGAAAATGTAGAAGCATAAGGTGTTTGTCTTAGATGGGTTCGGTCCATCATCAATGAGTCAAACTCCAATAAGAACGATTAACTTGTATTTAACCAGGACTTCATCTGTGAGTTCATGTTTAATGTGTCGACACTTACAAAACCTTTATACTTATTTCACTTTTCGGCTTCTTGAGGTTTATTCACAACGATAATGGGATCTTGTGTGCATCTGTGGTCACTTTCTGTTTACTTTGTGATGCCAAAATGATGCTTTTTTCCCCTATGGTTTCATAACATAAATTAACAAGTAAGACTGGGGCAGACTTTGTTGACTAAAAGTGACACTATTGTTTATTTGTTGAGTTTGTAATTTTTCCCCAAGGGCTTTAATACTATTCTCTCTCCCTTTTCTTTCTTTTTGCTCCCCTTGATGTAGGTAAGTGTATTTGTTTTCTTATTATTCTGCTGCTTGGTGTACCTACAGTATGTATTCATCCACTCCATTTCATCCTAATTGCTCTCGGCAAAGAGGAAGCAGTTCTGCACACTACAAAGAAAATGATGAAAAACTTCGAGGCACCTTTACTCCTCGAGATTTCTTTCTACTGAAAACTTTTCTCATTAATAGAAAAGTGTTTCTGTTGAGGTCCTAATTCATTCAAAGAATAAAAGTTGTGCAATTCTCATCACATATATAGATTTCGAACAAACAAATGCATGCGTTTCTTACACTGTGTTGAATACTAAAAAACATCATTTAGCCACATTTCTCTCCTGGCCACATTGGCAACATGTAATCATGGGTTTGTGTGTTAAATGTCAGTGGCGTCTTAGTGAAACCTTAATGAAAGAACTCCATCTTTCATGCTTCGTCTCCGGCTCGCTGCTGTTTGGCAGGTTAGAAAGAACTCGGTCTTCTGTTGCCATGGAGACTGTTGTATTTGTTTCAAGTGCAGCTACAGTCGGTGTTTGAATCCCCGACAACTGATGATGCACGGTTATGTTTTCTGTATGAAGGCGTTACCTAATAACTAATTCACAGAGATCTATGTTGTGTTCAGTTTTGATGAGCTGTTTTAAGTAATACTGGTGATATTTCTACTACACCTAGAGATGCCCAAAACACACACACACTCTTTCAGTGTGATCTTATATGAATCTGTAAGATGACGCTAAAAGGTTCGTGCAGAAAGAGGCTTGTGAGCGGTTTGAGGGAAGGATTCACTCACCTGTAATTTAGATGAGTGTGGTGGTTTTAGTGGGATTCAGACTCGTACAGCTCAGAGAGGTCATTGTAATTCTGCACAGTTTTGTTCCCAGATGCTGTACTGCTGTGTTCCAGAGAGGAAGAGCGATGTTGTAGCTGTTCTCATGTTGTTCTGTAAGCCAGGATTGAGACCAGGCTTTTAAAGGATCGACAACAATACCATTATGCCTTTTGTCTCACCTCATATTCCTTATCTTGCAGTTTTCTCTCATATACGTTCCCTTCGAATTGAAAGAGACACCTCAGTAGTATTTCAACATATATAGATTGCTCCTCAGAAAATATTCTTTCGAAATGTACAGCTATCACTGTATAAAAGAAAAAGTTGACAAATAAAATTGCTTGTATTCTTACAGAAATAAGCTCATGACAGAAATGAGGGAAGGAGATCGAGTTTACAATTTTAGCATTAATGCTTACACCCACAGTGAGCATAATATAGTCAGAGATCAGCCATTAGCAAGTAATGAATTCAGACTCTTGACCCAGAGCTGTCCATCTGGACCAAGAAACCGCTAGAAGGACTTATTTGCCTTACCTGAATTTCTGCAGGTTTATCTTAAGCAAAGTCTTCCCAAAGCAGGCCTAATCTAGGAGTCTGACCCCGTACTGCCCCAGGCTAGATCAAACTCGGGGCTGAAGCTACGGCTCTCCCACAGTCCCAGCTATGCCACCCTTTGATAGTTGAAGGCCCAAATCCTTTAAATGTCGGGGAGACTTTGAGAGACACTGCAGCTCAAGAAAAGATGCAGCCACTTGCTAGGAGCTTACAGTCTCCAGGGAAAAGCAATGTCCCACTTTCAGAAAAGGGGGAGAGTACCTTCACATCACTTTGGGCGCCACTTGGAGGCTGTGGCAGCAGGTATGAGGACATTCATGGTCCCAAATGGTTTTATGAATGCAGAGAAGTGGCCTCCATCTTACTTCCTCCTGTCTCATGCATCACACTTAGAAAGTGATGGAGGCTAGGGGTTGAATCCGAAGGGACTTCATTCCACAATGCAAGGTGCTGGCTGACACTCTGCATTGTGTTAGTCTTACAGCAGATGTGCACGATGACAAGACTGCACACACACAACCATGCAGACTATGTTGAGTGAATGATTGTTTTCTGGTAAATTGTAATTTGCAAGCACTCTGAACTTCAATGGGGGCTTCAGTACTTTTATACTGTACATTTTTGTGGACCCGGCAGTTGCTCAGCTGTACTATTTGTCTATTTTCCCTATAGAAAAGTCAGGGTCCATTTATTACAAAGCCTTTGACCTTCAACAGTTGTTTTTGTCAACACAGTTATCTACAGGATTCTCTGTTCTTAATGTTTGGCAACATCTATAAAGACATAAAGCCCTAATATTTGATTTTAAGCTCCCAGTAGTTCCCTGCAAGTCAACAGAATGTTAAGCCAGTTAAGCAGACTTTGTTAGCATTTGTATACAGTTTAAGCCTGCACATCTTTATGTGTGGATAATAGCTTGAACAGCTCAGAATTTGTTCCACGTTGGTTAAAAATACTCAAATTAACTTTCTGTCATATTTTTGGCCTTCAAATTTGCTTGCGATCTTCGGTTACTTGTCATTTAGGGACATGTAAGGCAGAACAAAGAGCTTGTGCAGAGGCCTTTGAAGGACAATTTCAGGGGGATCCCGGAGGGGGGAGATGTATCAGAAGTGGATAAATGTTTCATTGCATCAGGCAACAGGGAAAAAGAGATTTCCTGCGTGTCGAAGTGGAAGAGAAGCCGTTGGAGGGGTGCTGGAGATGAGGTGAAAGGAGATATGATGCATTGCAAACAAGTCAGAGAAAATGGAAATAGAAAGAGAAAAATGCAAAGATAGTGTGGAATGGGGGTGTAAAAATGAAAACTATGAAAGCAGGACAGGTGGGAAGGAAGGGATTAGAGCGACACTGACAAGCATATTGTGCGAAGGGAGATGAATGAAAATGAAAATGATTAATGGTCACAGCAACACTGAGGCGTATAAAGACACGCAGAAAAGAAAAGTTTCCTCATCCTCTGAGCCTTAAGGAAGCTTACTGTATCTGTGTCAGGGATAATTCCTCTGTGACTGCTAATATCTGTTGATACGACACTGCAGTTGCAGTCTACAGCAAAGGTAGATTGCAGATGTCAACCAGCTAAATTGCACTGGTTTTAATTGATTTGATGATGTGCAAATGGGGCATTTTTTGTGGCAGTAAAATTAATGTGTCATCCAGGAATTGATAATTAATAACAATTCAAATCTTCTGCGCAAGTGTTGGTATCATTAAAGCAGCACTTTAGCAGTTCAGCTCCATTATGCAAGATGTCCCACTGTTGCATGTTCAGTTGTCCAGCTACTGTTTTACCTTGTTTAGATTTAGCTGAGCATGCCTTAAAAATGGTGAGTCACAGGAGACACAAGTTCACAAGTTCCCTCAGTAGGCAGTCTTTTGCCAACATGAGCGCATGTGGTTCACAGGCAGTGATCTTGATCACAGCATGATCTTTGGGCTTTTTTTTCCTTCCTCTTTGAATCTGCATTCGCACACCTTAGGGAAACCGGAAGCAGGGTTGAACCGAACAGCCCAGCAGGTCCTCGTCTCTGCTCGCTCTTGTCTTTCCTGCTTCTCTCTTGTCTGAGGCAAAATCTGAAGTAGGTTAGCACTCAGTGCTTGTGCAAGGGAGGAAATTGAAAATACAGAAATAAGGAGTAACCTGGGAGAAGATGGAGGAGCCATAACCGGGACAAAATTGCTCCACCACGATGAGAAGGAGAGACGCATGCTTGGACACGTGGGAGTTCTTTGACTGGCCAATCAGAGAGGCATGTTGCCATCCTTTATTTTCCATTTCAATCTTGGTTTAGTGTCAACAGCAGCTTTATGAATACCTCCTCTTTTTTTTTTCCTCCTTTTCGCCTGTAGTATCCGCATCCCCTCCAAAATTACATTGGCGCACTGGGATACACTGGTTTGTGAGTGTAGGGATTTAATACACTTCAGAACGAAATGGGCATCCTCCTGCCTGTCCGTGCTCTGTTCTTATGAGAGATTACTCCGGGGACTTTGATCGAGCAACAAGAATTCAAGCCGCATCTTCATTGGCTCAGGCTCTGTAAGCAGCACCCAACTCACACAAGCGCACACAATCAGCTCACCCATGCGAGCACGAAACGCACTCACACACACACACACGCACACACATAACCATCTTGTTGCAGTAGGCTCGACCTAAACCATATTCTCCCTCTCTGCTCAGCAGTTCTTTTGTTATAGTGCTCCCTTGTGGCATATCCTCTGTATTTGTTTGTCACACTACATCATTCTCAGCCTACTCGCCTTCAAACACTATGTCTATAGCTCGATATGAGATTCTCTTTTTTTCCCCTGGTAATATTGATAATTCCAATTTAATACTGAGGTGTATTACACCCACTGCTCAAATTGGATAACAAAAAACAATGAAGACTTCCTAGGGAATCCACATCTCAGAGCCCATTTGATCAGTGTTTGAAAGACTCATGCTGAGATCTGTTGACAATGATGTTTACGCTCTGGCTGCGTAGCAAATAGCTTGTTGTTTTATGAGAAAGTGAAGGAGACAAAGGGAAATGACACAGATAGTCCCAATTCAATAACCTGTAATGTGAGGCAGGTCTGACTTTTATCGGTACGGTTTTCCAGGGTTTTTTTTCTTTTAGGTTTGGGGTTGTCACTGTACTGAATATTTGATAGAAAGCCAGGCTCTCTGCAGCGAAAAATTCTCCCCAGCTGTGTTGCAAACAGCATTTTTCTTGTCCTTGTGGCAGGAAAAAAACTCAATTTTTGTAAGACCCTTTCTTTTTGTATACAACACAAGTGCATGAAAAACACAATATTCAACGAAGATCATTTAACAGCAGTGATGTTTACTGTGCATCAAGTTTATTTGTGAGACTCTTTTATCATGAACAGTCATATAATTACATTAATTTACCAACCTGTACTATAAACCGTACCTTACAAATCTAACCATGATTATCTGCGATCTAATGAGATCAATAAGAATCTCAAATACAACACCAAAATTTAAGTTTTGCTTTTCCAATGACTGTGTAACTTCTCTCTTAACTTCTAATTCCATCTTAAACTAAATGATTGAATGTTTCATACCATTTTACTTTAAATGTCACTGAAGTTAAGCATGAAAAGGATAAAGAACACAGGAAGTGTTGAATTTAATTAACAACATATTCACATGTCTGTTTGCATTCTGCAGGTTAAGACCTTGAAACTGTGGTGAAAAGTGCCCTGTTGCTGGTGTGATGTCAGTATAGCTAGTAACAGATCATTTTCACTGTCCATTTTAGCTGACAACCGCACAAGTCAAGCAGAAAAAATAAGTGACATGCCAAATCTCTAGATGACGCACTGCTGCAGCCGTCATGAACTAAGCTGCTCACACTGAGGCTCTGAGGCTGCTTTAACCTGTTAACATGGGCGCCGGAGTGTGTGCAGTGTGTCTTGGTTGTAAGTCAATAAGACTGGTAGAAGTGCAAGTGTGCATGCCTCCCAAATCTCAATGAGTCGGGCAGACCTGCATGTAAAGCATGCTGTTTTGGTTTATTTTTTAAATCCTACTGCTGTCAAAAGTTTGGCATAAAGAAACGTCTACGCACAAAAAAAAAACCATCTTAACAGCTCTTACATATTTACCTACATGCCGTCCAGGAAGGTATCGAAATATTGAAGTAAAAGGTTTAGACATACAAAGGCAGTCCTCCATTTGATGTTTGGTGTGATGTCTTTGGTGTGAAAAGGTCTTAAAAGGACAGGATTAGTAGACTTCCTCAGCATTAAGTTCGGGTTCCTCTGCTTTTCCACATGAATGATCTAGACAGTTCAATTCAGTCCATGGACTTTGCAGAAGAGATTATAATATTCTGCTTAACCCTGTGTTTAAGCTCTGGGAAAATTAACAGTCTCTACCATTCGATTGCAACATGGCCAGACTCATGTTCTTTACACCTTTTTACACTTAAAAGTTACACAGGCATGTTAAACAGAATTAGTTTCTCACTGCTATAATAGCAGATCTGTCCTTTCCCCACTTTTCCTGAACTCTTCATCCAAACTACGAGCTTTGAGTGTCTTTGTCCCAGGAATCTGTCAGACTCTGCCTCGGTCTGATCACCATGTCAGGGCAGAGTGTTTTCACAGAATTTCCCCAAAGGTTTCTCTCATGAAACCTGACAGCAAGGAAAGTGGTGATGGCTGGTCCCAAAATGTGCCCCTTTGCCCCTTTGCCCCTTTGCCCCTTTGCCCCGCATGTAAACAACCGCTGAACTAAGACCAGCTGCTGGGTGATGATAACTTGGTGTCATTCAACTCATCTGTTTGTGTTATAGACTTTAACCTCCATTAAAAAACCCATCCCATTTGTTACTGAAGTTGAACTTCTCGATGTCGAACGAATTGCTGAGTCAAGTGAGCTTCCCAGCCCTGAGCCGAGGGCCCGCTGTCTCCTGAAACCTGCATGAAAGGTTCAACTTTGATCCTGTGAAGACAGACAGAACTTTCCGATGCTCCACCAGCAGCTGAATGTGGAGCAGGTCCCACGGCTTTCGACAACCCTCCAAGGTTCAATAGACCAGTCCTATAGTCATTTTCATAGAACAACAGTTACGATATGTAACCGCTGCTTATTGTTCGAGATTACAAGTCACCGAAGACATGAGGGCGGACAGGAAATGATGAACAAGAAAGTGAAAGAGTAAATAAGAATTTAAGGGTGTTTATTTGATCGTCATGATTACCAACTGGCTCTCCCGAGACACCAACTCTGCTCGGAAACAATATTATATAATGATGTAATATAACACTAGCGAGGTCACAGAGCACCATGGCCCTTATTCTCCTCTGTTTTCTTTTAATGAACATATTTGCCAGAGTTTCTTTTTTTTTCCTTTGTATTTTTTTTATTGCTCTAATGCAGTAATGTACCCTGTGTGTGTTTGATGTGGTTAAAGTTTAAGAAAGGGCCTGTTAGAAAAAAAAGAAGCCATTTTAATGGACTCCACGCAGTCTGCCTGTAAGAAGATTAAGCCCCTGCCGACTCAAGGCTTGGTGTCCTTCCCTGCGGGATCAACACATTAAAGAACTCATCTTCCCTGAGACCATTTTTCTGTTGAACAATATGTAAAGGCCACTGACCAGTCGTCACACTGCAGACCTTCACTACTGTTGTCTGTTTACCACAACAGACCCAAAATACTCGTGTTAAAGCACGCTGGATGTCGTATATATCTGAATAGTGCTCAACTTTGTTTTTCACCATGCTATGTATTTTTTGTACAGCTGCATGGGCATTTGTTCTTCTGTTTACTCACCCACATGTAGAGATTCATGTTTATGGAGCAAATTAGAAGCAAATGCAAAGATTTGTATCATTTATGTGTGTGTGTGTGTGTGTGTGTGTGTGTGTGTGTGTGTAAGCTATAAATACAAACACAGATTATGATAAATAGCTAATAATATAAATTTTCCATTGTCTGAGAATAGTTCATTGGCGTTTTTGAGTTTGTTGGTCTGACATCAAGGCATAGTTGCTAAGATTTTGTGGCCGCTGGGGAATTGTTGCAAAGTT
>JAQNCA010000032.1:19638079-19659941 GCA_029783725.1 Acanthurus tractus | reverse complement strand
GAAGCAAATGCAAAGATTTGTATCATTTATGTGTGTGTGTGTGTGTGTGTGTGTGTAAGCTATAAATACAAACACAGATTATGATAAATTGCTAATAATATAAATTTTCCATTGTCTGAGAATAGTTTATTGGCGTTTTTGAGTTTGTTGGTCTGACATCAAGGCATAGTTGCTAAGATTTTGTGGCCACTAGGGAATTGTTGCAGAGTTGTTGGACTGACTTTCAAGTAAAGCTATGCCAAATCAACAAGAAGAATGTGTGGACTTTGCTTCATTACATCCACCTTTCCCAGAGTCCAGCTTTTGTTGAATTCAGGTTGAGGCTTCGCTCACTGGATTTAAAATCCTCTCTGTCACTGATTAAACCTGCCACTTAATGCATCCCAGCATGATCAGATGATAATGTTCAGAGTGAAAAGACACTAATCCACAGCTGCATTGATGTTATTAAAAAAACCCCACACAGGTGGTTAAGATCAAGCACAAGACAGTGCTGGCTGCAGGGGTGCAAGAGAAAATCAAATCAACACTGATGTCCTGCTGTATTGCTCTTTTCTACTACATACAGTAGTAAAACACACATTTAATGGAAGTGTGCTGCAGTAAGTCATACACATTAAATGCACATACCTTACACTATGCACATATAAGCTCATACAAGCTTATAAGATTAATAGAGGGCAAACTTAAATATATGCATCAGCAGTCATGCATGAAATATGCTCCATAACAAACACACATACCCATACTTTGTCTCTGTAACCTTAACCATCAAAAACTAATTGCCAAATCCAAACTCTAACTCTAACCCTAAAACCAAGTCTTAGCTGTGAAACAACCTTTAAAACTTGTGATGTCCAGTACTCGGGTCCCCACAAGTATTGTATATAGTAAAACAAAACACACACACAAGCAGGCACATTTATTGCCTATGCTTACACAGTGTGAGACCTTTTATTACATGTAAGACAGACTGTATTCACCCGCCTCTCTCTGGCAATCTATTCTTACCTAATTATTAGGGGAGGAGGGGCTTGAGACCTTCCTTAATTTGCCACTATGCAGTGGGCAATTAATCAAGGCCCTTGCTAACTGACAGCCTTAATGGATGCACTGAGCTCCTCTGTGATTGTCTGCTGGCTGCTGCTCCTTCGGTGCGCTGGCCTCAGAACTCAGACAAGCATACCCTTTAAGAGCGGCTACACACACGAGGACACTTCCACTGGATTGAATGGTGGGGTGGAGTGCTGAGTGAGTACATTTGTCTTTGCTTATCCACACCCACCTCTCAGCTGCACTGTTGTAATAACTATGTGAGAACCTGCCTTTTGGTTCTGGATCAAACTGAATGGCTCGTACCTGATGGAAAGTTTTGAGTAAAAGCTACTTTTGTTTTTTGGGAGGGGTTTGCTTTGTTTTTTGTCTTTTAGAAGAAGAGTGAGGGGTTTATGATTGTATAAAAGGGGAGAAGAAAGTGACAAAGAGACAAAGGCAAGCGTGAGTGCTTTTATAGTTTCCAAATAGTCCTCTGGCACTTAAGGTTTCTGCTGCACTCAGATGGAGAGAGGGAATGTTGCCTGAGGTGTAATGCAATGACAGAGTTGTGGTTACATTTACACCTGAGGAAAAAAAAACTTTCCAGAGTAAGTATGCGTCCTCCAGAGGCCTGACCTCTACAAGGATGTGGTGGTGAGCTCTATAAAGCATTATTTCTAAACTTAAGGGCACCATTCAAGTGCATTGCACCTCCAGAGAGACCTTTTTTATGTTATATCTCAGGGTCAGATGTTGGGGGTAAAGGGCTTATCATGGCACTCAAGAATCACGACCACTTAACTGTAAAGTCGCCTTTAATAGCTTTAAATGGATTTACAGAGATGACCGACGTAGTTTCATTTTATTTTATATAACGCTGCACATGGTCTGTTGACTAAGGAACCTTTACTTACTTCCTATAGCTCTGTTGAATCAGGAGGTAAATATAGTTTGCTGTAGTTCATGAGTCTTTGGCCCTGATGTTGATGGTGAAATTACAGGGCATTAAAGCACTGGTACTTTTTACCACCCTGTCTAGGAACAACTTGCAGCTTGGTTTCAGTAAGCAACCAGCTTGGTTATGTATGGGGAAAACGCATTTATGGCTGTGTGACTTAAAGACTGACCCCAGTCTAAACATTTGAGATCACCTTCTTTTGGGTTTATTACTCATTTTCATCAGCAACACAAAGACGTGGGTGTTCTGATGGGTTAAGTAAATCAGTCTCAGTTTATATCCACCCAAGACACTTGTCACATATAAAATTCTCTTTTTATTCTCTGCTTTTATTCCTCTACATGGGCAAAAAAAAACATAAAATGAACATTATCAAATTGGGTATGTGTATTTAAGAGCAGTGTTGTTAAACTCATCCCCACAAGATTCATTCGCTCATTTCCAAGCACAGTTTCAGTCAGAATAGCTTGAAGGATGAAACATCCTTTTATGTGCCTCAGTGCACAAAGTTGCGGACCAAGATAGAACCTTAGCCAAAGTTATCATTGTCTATTTTGATCATGGTTTCTGCTTTATGGCCCCATAGGCGACTGTGAATGGCAAGTTACTGGGAGTACATGAAGATGAGTTGTTATAATGAAAGCAAAACCACTGCCAAAGATGAAAGATGGGTGGAGACAGAACTGCCAATGTGATGATACACCACAGAGCTGGGTAAAAAGAGGACAATATTCCCAAAAGCAGCAGCACTGATGTTGTTGCTTTTGACAGGAGTGCTGCGACGCGCATCTCAACTTGCAGTGAAATTTCTTTATATGTGAAATCGCTGAATGGCAGGGAGCCGAACTGGGTCCTCTTAACATTGTGCCAATCTGTCTTCCTCTCTATCAATCTCTCCATTGGGACATTTTAGAAGTTTTATAGAGATGAGACTTTGCATCTGTTTGCACTGGATGGTACAAATTAACAGCATGACCTACCATCAATTAAAAATACATGACTTGTATCTATAAATAATTTGAAAAGCGTCACATCAATAACTTTACAAACTTTACAAACAGTGGCAGGGAAAAAGATGCAGTTATTTTAATCAATTTAAGTGATGTAACGATATTTATTTGAACAGATGATGGTGATAATTTAGTCTGATCAGAAAGTCTTTGGCACTTAGACTCTGCAGGGAGATGTTATAATCGAGGGGCATCTGCCCTGAGCAGCAGCGGGATAATCCCCCCATGGAGCGCAAACACTGCTGTTGTTGTTGGCTTATGACTTGGGGCTGATGAATGATGAAGCTGATGAATCTGCTGAGACCAGCGGTGCACTCAAGAGCAGCACAAACAAACTGAAGGTAGAGGGGAAAAAAAATCATATTTTTCAAATAAAGCAGCAGCAGCAAGACGAAGCTAACGATGTAAATATGTTTCTGTGTTACTGGACAGATGTGGCCAGCTGATGAGAACAGCCAGTATCTCAATTGACAGCTCCAGTGACAGCAAGGAAATTATGAGTGAGCATGAGTGAGAGGACTGAATGACAGGATGGTAAAGAGAAATAAACCACAGGCCTTGACTTGCAACAGAACCGTCCTCCTGACTGAACTTTCGCCGGGGCTTCATTAGTTTGTGCATCCATTAGAACACAGTTGCACAAAAATGGATTCATGCCACTAAAAAAAAATCCAGTCTTTCCAAAGAAAACCTCAACATTTAATTTCCCCCTCATGTCCTGCCAAGAGCAGTCATTTGCTCCCGTGTTGAATAGACATCCATGGATAGTAATTATGTGAAATCATGTGAGTTGTTCTTCAGGCTATTTAAATATTCAGCCACTGTGTCATACTGTTATTGTTTCCTTGTTTATGAATAGGCAGCCCTCTCCCAGCGAATACCCACTGAGTTTACCCATAGAGTTATTGTGTATTAAAGGGGCTGACCCATGGAAGAAATATGGTTGCATGCTTATGGAATTTTTGCTATAGCTGAAGGCTATGGATGTTTACTGTAACGACACACGCACATGCAGCTTTAACCCTTTTTCAGTGCATCTGTCAAATGTACTTCTCTTTTTCTGTTTTTTTTTTTAATCTATGAATACAGTTTTTCATTTATACCAACTACTGACTTCTCTTACCTTCATATCACAGCATTACACATTAATTAAATGAGCTTTAATTTAAAATTTAATTGTCCGCTGATGCCTGTGTGTCTCTCCGTGTTACTGTAAGCAATTTTTTGGATGAAAATGTGCACCAGATGGCATATGCTAGCCCGAGTGTGACAGCTTTGCTTGAGATACCAGTGACCAGAAAATTGCAAAAAGTTCCACTCCCGACAATGTGTGCCTCGACCTTTGTGGTGTCTCTCTCCCAGATGGAGACTGTACATTGATGGAAAAGCCCCAGAGTTATGGTGATATGAATGACCAAGTACTGACCTTTGACTCCTCCATGCTTTACCCCCAACTGTGAATAAATGATTCTAAAGGGCCCCATCCCAGAGGATTAATGTGCTCAGCAAGGCTTCGAGCTGCTGGCAGACAGAGTGAAAAATGTGACACTGACTCTGCACAGTGATACGGTGACAGTAAATGTTGGAATGGCTCTGTTAGGAATCCTGTTTCTTTTGTCGTTCAGGAATGTGTTAATGGAGGTTGGAGGTACGGCAGATCGGTGCCAAGGTGAGATGAAACATAATGTGCAGAACTGTGAAGTAATGAAACGTATTAATCAAGTCATATAATTGCTACCTGCACATTTTGCTTAAGTCAAGGGAATAGTTCACGTTGAAATTGATCGAGTAAATTAGCAGTTCACAAAAGGCCATAATTATAAATTTGTCCATGTTCTGAAATCTCCATCTGTCACGTTGAACATACAATTATTTCCCTCATATTGAGTTCTGTTGGCAGCCAAAGAAATTAAAACTGGACATGTTTGAACAGGTGGTGTGTCTGGACAGGTTTTTTCTTGTAGAACACAGAATGAGCCAAAAAGCTGATAGTACAAATCTCAGAACCAGCTGAAACACTCGTCAACTCTTGGAGGAGTAATTTGAACTTTTGGGTAATAAATTTATTCACCTTCCTCGCTGAAAGTTAGATGAGAAGATGGATAGCACTGTTTCAAATATGAAGCAACATCCGGCAGTCAGTCAGTTTAGATTAGCACTGAGACTGGAAACTGCGAAAGTAGTTCAGTTCAAAAGGTGACAAATCTGCTTTTGCAAACAGCTGAAGAACTGTTTTTATGTGAAGCTTAGTGAACTGGATTCTGTCTCTTGTTTATTCAC
The DNA here is from genome assembly GCA_029783725.1 of Acanthurus tractus. Classification (NCBI taxonomy): domain Eukaryota; kingdom Metazoa; phylum Chordata; class Actinopteri; order Acanthuriformes; family Acanthuridae; genus Acanthurus; species Acanthurus tractus. The sequence goes on along the minus strand of JAQNCA010000032.1, from coordinate 19,654,658 downwards.
TTTACACATGCATGAGATAAGAGAGGTTTCAAGCTTTTCACCTGATTTCAAGCAGTGTGAACTACTTCTTTGTATTAATGCTCCTTTAAATATCGCAACGCCCTCATAATTTGATCAATTGTGACAGTTGAAAACCTTATTGTGTACATATTTAATTTTTGTCTGTTGTATTCATAAGAACAACAGTAATAATAAGTAATAATGCTTTCAGACTGCAATGTACTCACTAATCATTTTTACTTTATTTATACATGTTCACCTTAATCTGTCCAGGGTCGTACCAACCAGGCATTGATTCTATAGGCAGGTTTATAGATCATAAAAAGGTTGTCACAAATAATCAGAAAAAAAAATCAGACATACTTAAATGTTATCTACGGTAAGAAAATGTCATAAATATGAACAGTTTGTATGTTTGAATGGCACAGTTGATAAATTTGTTACGACAATAGTTGATCCATAGGGAAAAAATATTTTTGCTCTCTTTGAGTCGATGATGTATCTCTGACTACAGTTATTTCAAGGCACATCAAACTTCAGAATTGCTTCATCACAACTGAAGTGCGAATAGCTGGAAGGAAACCAACCGGATATTAAACATGAAATAATTTTAGTGTGAAATTGCTATTTTCTGTTTTTCTTCTACATTTTGCCATCTATCATCTGCCCAATGTCGGCCTGTTGTTGTCAGATTTGATTCCAAACAAAATGGATGCAGTTGATATGCTTTCATATTCTGATAAATTTTCCAGCAGGAAGATAAATAGTCCAGATATGTTTGTGCTTGTACCAGCGTTTTGCAGGGCTAGCACATTTGTCAAACCGTTGCTGACACTGTTGTGAAGAACTCCTCATGGATCACTTGGTATCCAGAAAGAACGGAGGCCGGAACGGACGGACAGAGTGATTTTAAATGGAGATGCCACTCTCACATGTCTTTAAATGGAGCATCAGACCCCCCCACCTCCACCACTACGTGAAACCACAGTGAAAAACACAAAATTTACCATCAGCCCTGGTGTGTTCGTGTGTCTGTTTGCTGGTTTTCACTTGCGAGTGCAGCCATGATGCATGGACTGAATTATCGTGTGTGAGTGGGTTTTTTTTTTTTTTTCTCACAGTTTTATGGGAGCTGAATATGAATCTCTCTCCATCTTTCTTGCCGGTAAAGTAAGACCTTTTGAAGCTGAGAGCATTTTTTAACTGTAGGGCCTAATTAAGCACAGCAGTGAAAAATCAGAGAGGGAGCTATGAGGAGAGCGTTTGGGGATACCAGTAGAATAAAAGGGTTGGGTGTGGAAGGAAAAGCCTTCGCCCATAGCACAGAGCACAATCCTTACTGTTTCACTTTGTGTTTCACAAGCCGTGGCGTCACGATCACCAGCTTTTGATTCTGTTTTTCCTTCAGCTTCAAGTCCTAGTTTGTATTACTGTACACTTCTTGATCAGAAATCCCCAATGGGCACTGCTCTGCAGCCATCACTCCAAGAGCAAGGCTGGTTGGAGTTAATTAAATCTGAGCTAAGTGATGCGGCAGAGCTGGGTGGGAGGAAATGGTCACCCATCTTCAGCTAGGACTGTGGAGAGTCTTGTCCAGTGAGAAAGCAGAAGTGATGCACTGCCTCAGAAGGACACAGGCAAATAGTTAAGCAGGACGGGAGCAACATGCCGTTAAATTGAATGGGAAAGATCTTTAAGGCAGGGCACAGCTCTCAGGCAGTGGCAGAGCTGATAATTTCAACGTCTACTAATCACATAAATGCCACCGAGTGCTAACAGCACCTGAACGTGATGTTTTTGTAATATTTTGTTGTCTCAGTTGGTAATGTTTTGTTGTTTTGTTCTGCCTCCACAATCACTCATAAATACTTAATCAAAAAGACTTGCTGGAAAACCACATTAACAGCTAATGTGGATAAATGACTTCATCTCTGATAGATACATTATGTTTATAGTATGTATGTTACCGTTCCCTAAATTCATGTAAATAATTGCCCACTCTGCACATTATGGAAAATATATACTAGCCTACATCAACCCTGGATTTCATTTGCCAACTGAAGTTTATTAAATGGTAGATTTTTTTTTCTTCTGGAACAAACTTTATGTTGACTCTCTTGTGTACCGATACAACTTCTGAAGTTCATTTTTTATTTCATATACGCCATTTATTGCTACAGGGAACTAAGCTGAAAATAATACAGATCCCAGTTGAACTCAGTTATTTGGCTATTCATCCTAGTTATAGCAGGAGCGAGCATGCTTCAGGATACACCTCTGACAGTTGCTTCTGAGAGCATCTACTGCAGCTCGGCTTCAATCCATAGCAACTTCTTGATTATATGTAATTTAAAAAGAATGTTTATGTATGGCTGCTTCATGCATAGGTAAACAAGGAATTGATGTCTCAATCATATGCATGTCGGGGACGTTTTGCAATAGATCATAAAGTAATTATGCATACAATCTGTAGCTTGCAGTCAATCTATGAAGTATGCAGCTGTGTGTATTGGCCCTCTTGCATTATTGAGGGAGCTCCTACTGTAACTGTGATGAAGCAGTGCAGATAAGAGGACTTATTTTACAGTTCATAATGCATTTGCATTTTGATTTTAAGCATTTAGCTTAAACTTTTATCTACTTCAAATGGGTAAAATTGATCCAACAGTTAAAAAGCTAATTTAAGAGTGTGCTGTGTGTGTATATGTGTGTTTTACTCCAAGTAGAAGATAGAAACTCCTGTCAGTTCATGCAGAAACTTAAAATGTGTAGACCAGACCATTCTCTAGATCAATGGGAACTCTCACAAAGTCTCCTCTGGCTAACTGGGCATCGATTCATTTATGCCTTTATGCAGTTTACCACAGTGTGGAAAAATACCCCACATCTTACTTTTGAATTCTCTCTGTACTATAAAGTATTGAAAAAGCTTTTCTGGTTGAGCTTTCACAACAAAACTCTTTACCATTCCAAGGTTTCTGAGTCTCCCTCATGTTGCAGTTACATATTGAGGGAGGTTGCGCGTGAATGAGTACGTATTTCAGTGCCGACCTAATCTCATCTCAGGGAGTGAATATGGCACAGTGTTCCCTGCCACAGCTGATGGAATCACATTCAGCAGGGCCACAAAGACCGGCAAATTGAGGCCCATTTTATCGAAGTTTACATTACAATATGTTCTGATCCCAAAGCTGTCAGGGGAAAAAAGAGAAATGGCATCTGCGGCCCAAAGTTTAGAAATCTGAGATGTGTTTAATAGTGCAAAGTCTGGGGACACACCAAAAGGGAAAGTCACTTGTGTGCATATGCAGCCATGCAGAGGTGCACTTTTCTTATTTTGGGCTCCTTTTATGACATGCACGATGGCACTTTAGGGCACCTTTAGCAATGACTAAAATGACTGAGGCCTAAAAATTTATTTTACTTAAAATAGTCATTTGCTAAAATCACTGGGTTCCTTAAAGTTATTTCACATGATAGATTTCTGCCTTTTTGTGTTTTGTCAGTGTTTTTGTCGCAGCTTCACAGTGGGCGTTGCTCGCTGTAGTTAAAAAAAATGTCATGTCTTGTGCTCTTGAACGCCAATCACGATTCAGCAATATTTAATTAAAATCTGAGTCAGCCAAAATCTGATTGAAGTGCACCCACACTCGCCTGATGAAGAACACAAAACATGTTTTTTTTTTTCCCTCCAAACTGTGCCTTTGATTGCTGGGTATTCTTTGACTTTTTTTTTTAAGGAGTTAAAGACAAAAACTCAAGAATTCTTTCATCCTGTTTTCTCACCACTGTCATTAAGTATGGGAAAGAAACCCTGATTTGGTAAAACGTTGTGGCAGAATGAAATGCCGAAGGTACGAGATGCACTCAGAAGATATAATTGGCAGGTGTCAGGAGACTGAGCTGTTCTGACTCAGAACACGGTCACTGCAGGATTAGAGATATGTGGTTTGTTTCCAAAACGAAGTGAACATGTGGACAATGGACTGCAGCATTCTGGTCGATCTGCAAGAGTCAAAAAGCCCATGCACAGAGGCCAAGTGGTCTAGCCCGTTCATGACAACAGCAAGAAGCAGAAGCTCCTCTACATTATGAACTAGCATGGTCCAATAGCTATTTAGTACAGAGAGAACTGTGGCTACCATCTTATAGAACAGTCGGTTGTGTAAGATCACACATGCTTCTTTGCAGGTAGGAAAGGTGTGACTGTAGTTTCACCAAGAAGTTTTTTTTTTTTTTTTAATTTCATAGGGGAAGAAGAAAGTCATTTTGAACTTGAGCTTGTAAGAAACAGAAACATCAGTTAGGCGTGCAGAGGTGTGTCCTTGAACCGCACTGTGTGAGAGACGTGATAACTAAACCACAGTCTTGAAGTGAGAATAGGAAGGGGCTGAAGATTGAGCCCTGAAGCGTGTGGGGTTTTTTTTTTCCTATACTTTCATACGGCAATGTGTATGTGTGTGTGTGTCTGCATAAGCCAACACTGTATATCAAGGCTATATTGGCATCTGATATTAGTCTGCCAATGTTGCGCATGATAGATATGAAGACATGATTTTTCGCAGCAGCTTCTGGGATCTATAAAATCAGCCGTGAACCCTGCTTCACCCTGCTTTTGAGAGCCGCTAAACCCCACACAAATTTCATTAATATGTGTTTTATCGAGGGTTTTATTATTCTGCGATGGTCTGTTCTTTGCTAGCTTTTCCCACCTAGAAAAAAAAAAAATGTCTGAAGTAAACACTGGACAAAGCTGTATTTTTTGTGTCTTTTGAGTTCTCAGATTCCTCTGGACAAAACTTCTCTTGACACACTTTTTTCTTCCACTGGATGCTTCATCAAAGAACAGTCATTTTGCTTTGTCACAAAAGACTTTTTATCAGTTTTCTCTTGGTGCAAGTAGGACTCTAATTACTTGTGACATGACTTGGATCTGTGGATGGTGTCATAGGTTATTTCTTGCTGTGGCCTCTTGCTACAATTATCCATCGCTGAATAATAATTAGACTTTTCAACTGCGGCTGGCTTTATAAAATCCGACAAATCTGTTTTTAGATTCTCTTATTGTTGGCTGATTAAACTTCATGGGTGAATTAAGCAAACTGTTGTTTGATGTTTGACTTTAAATGTTGGGGAAAATGGTTTTCTGACTACAACACCCTCCAGGTCTCCGGGGAGTCGCCTTTAAACTGTGCCAAAATGTAGAGCATAAACTGTTGGAAAATGCCTCTCTGAGGATTAGAGAACAGAAAGCTCTAATTTTAGCTTTTTGGCCTCGGATCTGCCTGGAGTATCTGTACTTTTTAACATTACTTTTTCAGGTTTTTCTTAGAATTGTTGTTTTGTACTTGAAATAAAATAGTGTTTACATCACCTCCTTGTTTTTAGTGCATATGATTTAATGCTACTTGATTGCAATGTTTTTAACAGTCAAGCGTTCAGTCTAAAATAGGTAAATTAAGTTGCTAATATTGATGTCATGAAATAATTCTACATCTTAACATTTACGTTATTTTTCACACTGCAGGTGTAATTGTTATCGTTTTTAACGTGAACATATCAGGTTTTTTTTAAAATCTAAAAGAAAGTGAAAAACTCAAGAAAGTGTTAAAGCAAAGGAAAATTCCACAACACATCTGCCCTATCACAAGTCACTTTGTTGTTACATGCAACCAAGAGGGCAGATTTTCCAGGTCTGCGTTCTCACCGGGGATCTAAACAACAACCTGAACTTCGGATACTTCTGCCGTTATCTTCTGTTTTATAGATATGAGATAGGCGGGTAATTTCTGGGGCAGCGCTTGAGAGATAAAAACCAGACGAAGCTGTTTTTGCCCTCAAAATAAGAGATGACTAATCTAATATCTGATATGATTCATAGTGAGAACTATCACATATAAAACATGGTGGATGGTCTGATAAACAGTCTGGTGAAGCTTTCAGGGCATAAATGTATTTATATTATCGGTAATGTTCTGTTCCTATAATATTCCTATTTATATTATACTGCTGTGAGTAAATAGTTAAAGTCAGGTTTGTCAGGTACCATCAGGCTCAAAATGGCTATATAGACGTAATCATTTTTATTGGAATTGTTTTTATGTATTTATGACACCTTTTAATTTGTAGCATTCCTTCCAGGGCTTGCTATCTGAATTTACAGTATTTGCTAACAGAAACAATGCAAATTTGTATATATTTATATATGTTTCTCTTGACTGTCCCTCTTTGTGATACTAAGGCATTATGGGTTTAGAAAATGCCCAAACACTAAACATTGACATTCAGGTTACAACATTTAGTTTAACAGTTATTGAATTGTTAACCTGAGCTGTGTTTTAGCTGCCAATCAGAAACTCAATTTAATCATCTTATAATATAATGTAGAACTTTATTGATCCCTGTTTGGAGATTATTTCTCTTCCAGTCAGTCAGCTGCTGTAATACTGTAACCCATGACTAAACTCATGGGTTACACCCCCCCCCCCCCTTTAATGTGAAAGGTCTTGAGAACTTGGCTACTTGTGCTCACCATCCAAGCCTCATCATTTATCATTCAGGAATCTCACATCAGAAAATGGGCTTTCAATTATTTATTTTCCAACTGTGTCCTGGGTAATTTGGGGGCAAGACCTTGTGGTGATTTACAAGAAGGCCTCCAAGGATGATTAATGTTCTGCCCTGGGAGATATGATTGGAACCTTTACTGTCTTCCTCTGTCTGCCTGTTTTTTTTAAGTGCACCACCAGTTACAAAAAAATATATATATCCCTCTGGGTTTTCTTAGTTCTCTGTGTGCCACCAGAGTTGTACTTAAAAGTGTTTTTAAATTAAAAAGGTGGTGTTTTTCATCTAGATTGATTGACACCACCTTTTGCTTTGTTATGTCTCAACACAAATCCCTGCTTGAAGCAGATACCTTTCAAATTACAGAAGCAAAGTGCCATCAGGATGCCTTTTAAAGAACACACATTATTCATTACAAGCATGCATCTGTTAAAATGAAGGAAAAAAGAAGAGAAAAATTGTTTGACTAATTGTGGAGAGGATGTGGAGGACTTTATATCGATTCAAAAATATTGAAAATCAATTTTGCGAGTTTTAGTTACAAGCTTGATGTTGAAAGAGCAAAAAAAGATAAATCTCAGCTGAGGAGGCAGCGCAGCATCTGGACAGTCTACAGCACACACACACACATGGCCTGAAATTATCTTGTAACTCTCTTCTCAGAAGCATGTTATGATTGAATGTCTGAACAATAACATTTGAGAGCTCAACATCAAGTTAAGTATATTAGTAAAACTGTCTACATGCGTCTACATCTCAACAGAGTGAAGCAGCCATGAGCAGAAACAGACGAGACCGACTGACTGACTGACACTCGCTGCAGGATTAAACAACTTAAACCAACTCTGTGGTGGAGAAAAAAACAACTCCATGCTCCGTCTGTTTCACCTCAGAAACCCTGTGTCCTCTCAGTGTCCTCTCAGCCTCTTGTACGCTGATGTCTTTCCCCGAAGCTAACGGTGCAACAGAGAGGCTGCTCTCGCTGCTGGAGACGTAACGTAAATAAACAACCCTGCCTCCCCCTTGTTTTGTTCTTCTCTTAGAGTAAGGAGACGCTAACATGCTGTCTAATTAATCAGGTCATTAATGAATGTAGTTGAGTTTTTTTTTTTAAATAAAACAGCTGCAGATTAATTATCTTACATTGCCGGTTATGTTTCATACCTTATTTCAGTGGGCTAACAACACCGGAGAATGGTTGAACACACGATCTGGCAAAAAAGACTTAAATTATGTCCCATTTTTTGCTTAATTCAATCAAAAATCAATTCTGAATTTCACCGAACACCAAAGAATCAGATTGTAAAATTACCAAAGACTTCTAACCCCAGATGATTCTCAGAAGATATGTTTATTTTCCTGATGGCTTTTGTGGAACTTGGAATTTTTCAAAAAACCAAGTTTAAATCGGCCTGTTGGTCATAAAATGGCCCAGTGATCCCTGAACACAGAGTAAATTACCAAAGTTAATCATCCATTCATGTAACTGTTAAACAGAAGAAATGCATTTCTTTTTGGGTAACAACAGTGACACCCATGCTCATCATGTGAGAACAAACATGCTGTTTGGACAGATTACACTCATAACGTCTGTACCATTAGACTGAATTGGAGAACCATTACATTACAACAGATTGCTAATGATCACATTCTGTGTTGAATGACAAAACATAGATCAATTAAATGACTCTCATTGCATTATGCTAACTCACTACTCTGTGAGAAACAAAACCGTACAAGGTGAAGCTCATAATCAAAGACAAAGGCTAATTCACAACAATATATTGTGATTTCTTCCCATCATTTGGCAAAACAGTCTCCATAGAGAGCCGCGGAGCTAAAATGTCACCGAGGAGTTCAGATAAAGGGCCAAGGGCCTGTGAGTTCACACTCTTTTCTGTCTTTTCTCCTCTTCATTTTGTGCCGAGGCACCATCATATGTGCACTGTGGTTTGATTAAGAGCTCCCCAGGGTTTGGCAGAGGGAAGAGAATGTGTTTACTACAACACTTTTATGCCATATACAATGTTCAGTTTGTGGTCTTGATTGAGCCCAGTAGGCCCATCGAGATTGCCGCCTCTGCTCTCTGCAAACCTCTGGGGGTTAATTAAGCTGAATAGGTAACTAGCTAGCAGCCTGCAATCGCATTAGCAGACAAACAGACCTATTGAATCGTCTTTGCCTGGTCCTGCACGTATGAGATAGTGTTCACAAAGTTTGCCAGGTTCTGTCTTGAAAATGAAAGAAGATACAGAGTAAAGAAACAGATTTTTCCTCCGTGCATGAAGAAACTCCGACCGGTTGTTTGTGTCATAGTTTTCTGCAGCTGTGGTTCTCTGGAGAGATTTCTTTTCTAAGATCGAGGCAAACGCGTAGGATGAAGATGTGGATTCTGCTTTTTGAGTCAGTTTCCTTTCACTGCAGCATAGGTGTCCTATCAGTGGGTCGGCCTCTAAAGGACTGGGGTAAGATAGCATCACTTCAGTTCTGTAATAAAATTATGTATGTCTGTTTAATCCATAGGGATCATTTAGGTTAATTATTATAAACACTGTATTTTTATCTGATATATATGTTGCAGCTTTATTCAAATCAACACAGTACAGCACCTTAAATGTATTAATTTCTGAATTGATTGTCTCCTATTTAAAAAAGGAGTAGAGAAAGCAGACAGAGTCACATTTGCATTAAGTTCTGAGTAATCCTCTTTAGTTTTTTATGCTTAATGTATGTATTTCTTTTATTTTTAGAGTGCACATATTGAGTCAGTTGCCAGACACATTCTGTACCATAATCAAGATGCTTTGGGTTGTATAATTCCCAGGTTTTGGACTCAAAGTAAAGCTGATGAAATGAATAATATAGCTTTCATAATGCACAATGCTTAAGTGAAATTTTAGATTTATCCCCTTGCTGCCTGAAAGAGTTTGTGTCCCACATTGAGATTGTTTCTGCCGTCAGACAAATGATTATTTTTGACTCTCTCACAGATGGGAGTAAATCCATGTCATCCTATAAAATCAGCGCCAGTGCTACCAAACTTTACAGAAACAGGATGATGCCAGATGCCCTATGTGGAACATCAGAACAGCTTGCGTATTTATGAGCTGCCTTTCTGTGCTGTATCCATCTTTATAAAAAAAAAAAAAAAATACTTCTGTGTATACTACCCGGCATATTATGCTATTACTCATCTGCTCATGTGGAGCAGATGAGTAACACGATGCTGCAGCAGGGCAGAATGGAAAAACGAGTGATGAATGCAGCTTTTCTATATGTAGCCTCAATTATAGCATGAACACACACCTTGTACTTCTGCATTATCATGTGTCAGAATCACACCTACATATCATTCTCACGCACAGTGTGACGAAAGGAAGAAATAAATGACTGTTATCTGGAGCTGCTCATCGAGCTCAGAACAGAGGAACAGAGCCTTGGAGAGGCATCCTTTGCGTGGTACTTCCAGCAGAGCAGTACTTTGGGCTTAATCTTCCTCCTGCAGAAAATGGTGTGGAAATCTGAGCCATTATTGTTTTCAGCAGTGAGATGTACATATAATGAGCATACACTGCTCGTCTGAGAGGTTTCTCCAAAGTGCTGAGGCTTAAGGAAAAGAGGAGCATGATTCATCTTGTTTGTAAGGCGAGCCTTTATTAGAGGCAGAGTAAGGGAAAGGCCTTGGCTATAGCTCTTCCACCCAAAAGGCTCTGTAATTGCTTTCGGCTGCACCTTGAGAATTTGATGAGTCAAGTCAAGACTTCTGTTTGAGTGACTGAACAAACTGAGCTCTAACAGAGAAAGTGAATTATCGCAGCATCACTGTGGAAACACAAAAGTGAAGGCCACGGGGTGTAAGCCGACATTAATGCATTAGATATCAGGATGCCTAAAAATTTTTCCACATACATAATTGCTTTCGTATGCTTTAATAAAAGAAAAAAAATGCATAAGCCTGGAGTTAATTCGTGACTTGGATTTCTAAAAGCGACGCGCATCCAACCCACATTTACCACCAACTGTGATAACAGCTATTTAAGTATTGCATTCCACCTCTGAAGCCATAGCTCAAAAAATGGGTTTTTCTTTTTTTTCAGGTTAATCTTGTATTATCTCACATAAAACTTAAACAATGTTCATTGTCACATAATGGGTAACCTGATACTGTGGGTGCTGATTCATTATGTGTTGTCTTAGAAAAGACTGAGATTTGCTTCTTTTGCAAAGATCCCTGCTAAGAAGGCATTAGACTCATTTCAGTACTCTATTATACTGTACTTTGCACGACAGAACTTGGTGACATCTTTTAGCCTCCAGTGATCATGTCCCATTTTTTCCGCTCCTATGGCTTTCACATTTTTTAACGGCAGTATTTATGGGATGGATGTTCAAAAACATGTAATGCATTGGTTTTAACAGCAGTTTTGTCAAGGAAAAATGACACATCTGCTTTAAAAGACGAAATGTCCACTAGTCCCACTGGTCTACAAGAACAAGACACTGCTTGACAGTTCTTTGTGCCTCTGACGAGTCATTACCATAACTCCAACACGCCCCCTGCACAAGATGTACCACATCAAAGCAGGTTCCCTTAATCACTGAACAGTAAAATCCCTTTATGTTTCCTCTTTGTTATATCTACAGATGGTTGTCCTATCTCGCACCTCCGACTCTATGATCACACAAGCTCTGTAAATGGGCCTTGTTGTGCTGTTTTGACTCTCTCCTGTTTAATTACAACTCATTTCCATAATGTCACCTCCCTTTCTCCTCCTCCATTGCACTCAACACTCCTCAAAAAGACACCACACACTCTCAAACTTGAAGCATGCCATCAGCGCATAAAAATAGTCCTCTGTATGGAACGACGCAGCCAGCGCTTTTTTACTTATTAAAGTAGATGGAGTGTATTGTATCTGTCGAAAGAAGATGGGTTTGAAGCATTTCAGAAGACCCATCGGATATCCCAGGACCTATAATAGGGCCCATGGGCTTTGTCATACGTGATATATATCAAATTAATTGTCACACGGAAAAGATGGTGGCCAGTGTCCAAGACAAAACCACACATCACCTTCATATTGCTGGGAAAGCAAGTTGCCCAACTTTGTCTGGAGCAAAGGATAAAACTTTCTATCATCTGACCAGTCAGGTGTCTGATGTGAAGCTCAGTTCTTTGTCCTGTTTTCTGATAAACCACCACCTTTTCCAAATAAAGTGCCAGAAGTAATATTAACCCCTATTTTAAATCACAGCCAAAATTTTACCACGAAGGCACTTTAATTTTCTTGGCTGAAGTCCCCAAAGTATTGGAGCACAAACAGTAAGTCTTGGTATATTGAATTTGGTACAGTTTGGTGATGATCAAGGACAAGACATGTTCTTTGGAGGTTTATTCCATCACAGAAGCATCTGTGATTGGTTCGTGATAAAAGGTAGACACACAGTTGCCATAAATAAGGTCCTGCACTTTCGCCAGGAAGAATGGATTGTGCAAACAAAATCAAACATGACGCAAAAAATAAAGCTTCAAAGCTTTAAGATGTGGACTTCAGGGTAAACCTGATGTATATGAACAACAATGCCTTTATTACAGTCTTTGTCCTATGAACAAAACCAATCAGTCTCAATTACTCCATTTAAGTACTGAGGATATTTTTGTCCAGCCTTTTTGAGGGATCTTGGCCATGTGGAGCACATGGACATTCAGTAATTAATTGTTGGAAGTACCTATTCAGGCCATCTGGACTGTAATTAGGCCGCAGTGGTGCCCTCTAGCTTAGAGTAAGCACACCCCCTCACACACACACTCAACCCCCCCACCCCTACAACAACCAAATTGGAAGCAAACACCTTTTCCCCCCGAACTTCTGCACCATCATGACACAGCGTCCTCAGAAGCAACCCCGAGGGGCGCCATGGGCCAAACAACCCATTGTTGTGCAGTTTTTGGCAGCAGCTTTTGTGGCCACTTACACTTAAACCTCCATGAAGACAGTTGGAGGCAGATCAGTAGTAAAACCAAATAAAACCCAAGACTTTTTTTGCATTCCCAGAAGTGTTTTTGATGTGATTTTACTTGTGAAGTAAAAGCAATGAATTTAAATGACTCCTCTTCCTAATACGATGACTGAAAAACCTTCATACACAACACAATGCATGTCTACTTTATATTTTGTCCATTTTTCTGCATCACCCACACTCTGTTTTTTTTTTTTTGAGTTGTTCATTAATGTCTTGAGAATAATTTTAAATTAACAATAATAACATTAATGGTGTCCCTGATTGCATTAGTGACCTGTTTACTACCTAATATCCCCTTAGGTCTTTAATTCAGGTAATATGGATGTTCTTGAGTTCAAGTGAAAAACAATGTCTGACCAAGCTGTTTTGCTGCTTGAGAATCCAGTAAAACAGCTTTTTCTTTTGTGCTACAACTGCTGACATTGTTCCTGTGTTTAAAGTTTTCCCCCACAAGCAGTTTTTACTAGATTTTGGCTCATTACTCCCATGTTAGTGTTCTGTCTCTGCACTAGTGGACTGCCTTAATAATGCTATTTTAGTGCATTTTTTTCAGGTTTTACCCTTTACTTTGTCATAGTTATATCCACATCGTTTTCAAAATGTTACTTCCTCATGCAATTTGTGCTCTTGCTTTTTTTAATATGCTCTATTCAGTCATTGTATTATTTCTTTGTCTGTGTTGTTTTAGTAGCTCTTTTTTTTTTTCTTACATTTTTTAGATAAGGGCCTTGGTGGGTTTGCAAGTTAACTTTCCGTGTAGACCAGTTTCTTTTCTCCCATGTTGAGATCTTTTTGGTGCCTAGAGTGATGAAGATCTGGGCCATATTCAAATTAGAAATTAGTCACTTTCACTTTATGCCTATTATCTACTTTTAAGTTTTAAAATACAGTAGATAAGCTACAGGGTACCTAAAAACCATATAGCTAATAATAGACTGGTGAATATTTCTTTAATGTTTTGTAGGGGATATTGTATAATATAATGTAATATAATATAATATAGTATAATATAATGTAATATAAAATAATATGATATTATACAAAAAATAATAAATGTTACATATTTAAGGAAAGCAGTGGACAACAGTTTGCAAACTGCAAGTGTCTGACGAACGCTGCAGTGCTTTAAGAGGAGCATAATAAGATTTTGAAAAGGCAGTCCATAGAGCAACTGATTAATCCATAGATTAATTTAATCTGTTTTCATAATAAAACATTATTAGCCGTTCCTTCCTCTAAGCATTACCTTTCAGCCTTCTTAAAAGATTATACACTTCCAATCACTTACCTGGAAGCAGTCAAGAAAGTCATTAAGTTAAGTAGACACTGGCAGTGTTCGGAGTGCTGAAAACGATGGGAGAAAACTGGTGAAGTGCCATGAGAAATGGCCATGTTAATGATTTCTTTGCAAAAGGGTCGATCAGCAGTAGAGTTTCATTTGTGTCTTATCTTCAGCAAACAGACCCTTGATGAAACCAGCCTGAGGTCTCCAGGTGACAACAAACTTTTAATGGGAGGAAACTGTTTTTGAGAGGTGAAATAAGACATTTATTGTATGAGTTTGGGGTTATTAAGGTATCTGTTAAATTATTCAAACAAATATCACGACTCTTTAACGTAACGTAGAAAAATCTCACCTGTTAATAACACAACCTTGTACTTTCTAGGAACTTTTTAAAGTGTTTGTTATTGTTTTTGTCCTTGACAAAGAATCAGCAAATCAACAAAAAGTGAACAAACTTGTAAAACATGTCTGAAGAAAAACTTAATTAGGTAACTAGTTAGATACGAGTTTGAAAGGTTGTGAATCTGACTTATCTTTCTGTGGTGTTGAACACTTTTTCATTAAAAACAATGAACAAATTAAATGCTGCCTTGGCTTGTGCTTAATTTGCACACCATCATCCTTATGGTGCCCACTGATAATATCTCATACTGTAGTTTGCACAGTTGTAGATTACCACTAACTCCAGGACACTCTTTTGTTTGTTTACATGACACCATGTTTTCCTTCTTTACATAAAAAAAAAACAAAGCATCACAAATACCCGTTTAAAATCATTTGCCCTCCTGTTTTACTCCACATTGCCAGTTGGGATCCAGAGCCATTTTTCATGGACCTTCACCTTTTGTTTACAGATGCAACCTGATGGTTATTTGATCGCACAAGCTCTGTCTGTTAGAATTAAAACACAAATTAACTTAAGTGCCCCCTGCTGGTTTTTGTTCGCAGTAATGATGTCTTGTTGTCGCCTGATTGAAATTTAACAATCACTTGTGTTTGGAAGATTTGGTCTAATGAGGTTTTGACAACATGAGAAGGAAATACACATCGAACATTCGAGTCACTGTAGTCACAGGAAACATTGCCTTGGTATTAAGTCCCAACACCACCCAATTTTGAGGGCTTAGACCAATCAACCAGGGCTATTGTTGGCTAAACTGCTGCTGTGTAGCGGGGTGCGGAGTCCCTGGGTGGATCTGTTTGCTTTCTCACTGCTCCTCCTTCTCTTAGCAAGCAGCTTCAAGGAAACACAGAACAGAATAAAGTAAAAAAAGAAGGAAGTGGGAGAAAATTAAGGCCATTTTGGACTGTTTGTTTGATGTACTGTATGCATAATTGCACCAGCTGTAACATTAAGTAACAGTTTGTGAGTTACTGTAAGTTTTTAAGCTCTAGAGGGATTCTGGGTTAATAAGTGAGAGTATTTAAAGATTAGTTTTAAAGATGTCTTTTGTTGCACATTACAATGGTCTTCTAAAGAGCAGCAGTTCATTTTTAATTCCACTGGAAATACAACTTTTTTATTATATTTAGTGACATCTTAATTAAATCAGGTTTTTTTTGCAGCTTACTTGAAGTGATTTAACTTTTGCTTTATTGCGAAATAACAAAAAACGGCCTCAGATTTTTATCTCATATTTAAGACACATTACTAAAAACATAAGCATTTTCTCAGCTATGATCACAATAACACCTTGTGGGATCCTACTGGTATCCAGCGTGATTCAGTGGTTAGTACTGAGGGTGTTACACTGCCTCATTTACTCAACACCCAAGGGAGTCAGCAGAGCAGAAAATGTGTTTCACTGACAGCCACTTAAGGAAGGCCATTTGTATCAAATTTAAGCTTCGATATTTTGAGACAAAAGTAATTTAATATAGCCGAGATTTTATGTTTTTTACAGTATCATACTCCTACAAACTTCTCCAATTTGAATATTTCTAAAGTTTCCTGAACTGTGTCTGGTAATCTTTTTCCCAGTGTTTGTACTTGAGGCCATCTGCTACAGAGAATGCAATTTAATTAAACTTGAACATGCTTGTTTTGATTAAGTTCTAGCTACATTGTTTCTGTGCTGTTTTCATTAGTCGACATTGTTTAAACAGTGACATTACCTGCGCAGCCGCCGGCGATGCAAACACAATCCTGCTCACGTGCGTTCGACTGAAGGCAGCCTGTGGCTACCAACTGTGACAAGCAGCTCTGACAGATCAGCATTCACAGTCAAAGAGGCCTGTTTTGTTGTTATGTTTTAATTTTACTCCCACAGTTTGCCCACCCCGGGTTGTTTTAAATAAGAGGTGTGTGAATGATAGACGAAGACCACCGAGGACACTCCTCATAAATTATTCAGAGTTTAAGATGAGAAAATATTGTAGGTTAATTAATCTTTTATCTAAATATAGATGGAAGGTATGTTTTGTTGCTACAACTTGACTTGTTTTCTTGAAGGCAAAAAACGTGAAACTTACATCAAAGCTTGGAAAATGTAAACCGTGTCACTCGTTACAGAACCGGAGAGTATTTAAATAACTTAATGTATGACATACATACTCTAGAATATGTGCTACTTCTGAATGTGACTCATACAGATGCATTTACATCCATGCATCGAATCAAGAGAAGAGCTGCTCTGATTATCCTGGGGTTCTTTAAAATAAAGGCTTTTAATTATAATTCCTCATTAGTTAAGGAAAGATAGA
>JAQNCA010000032.1:19589211-19604411 GCA_029783725.1 Acanthurus tractus | reverse complement strand
TTTTAATAAAAAATATATATCTTGATATAAATCAACATCATGTTAGGTGTTTCTTTTATGTCTTTCCACACCATGCAGGCATTGAAAAACCAAATTAGTAAGTTGAGGGATGCATGAAGCTGAGACAAAACATCATGAAGTGATGAAGCTTTGGTGAAATCTTCAGTCTACTTTTACTCCTGTGTGGGTCACCTGCCGAAGCCAAAATCACATGATCATTGTAGTTATGCACAAAAAATGGAGGACGGAGACTACAAGTGTAAAAATACATTTGGTCAATAATACAGATCAATAAGATGCAAATACAATGCCAGCCATTGAAAAGACCTTTGTTGACAGCCAGCTTGTTTAAATAGGAGCGCATCTTTCCCATCGGACAGACGACTGAAAATATCTGACGCTTTGTAAGATGCAGCAAGTACAAGTTACTCTTGTAAAGCTGTGAAACAACTTAAAACATAAGATTCCTAACTGTTCTCCAACACTGCAGTCCTAAACGTGTGTGGATCAGTTTTTAACAAAGCCCAAAACGCTAACACAGACACTCAGAGTGCTTTATGTTTATTGCAGAGTGCAGAATCGCTCGCTGTTGTTTATTTATACTCCTCGTGTTAAAATATTTAGTTAACCGTCCTCCTCAACTATAAGCAGAAGCCTTGATCTTTAATAGCATAATTGTGTTTTACTTCCAATCTGTAGGAGCACTGAGCATCCAGGCGGAGCACTCTATTGTAAAATTCAACAAGACTGGTGCGCAGTGAGGTGATTCATGAGGAGCAGTTAAATTCATCCATGTCAAGTAACACAGGCTGCGCTGTTAAACCAACTGATCTTATTCAGGCTCATTTTTTCAGGGCAGAGCAGCTTATTCATTAAATGGGATGAATTATGAGCTCGGATGCATTTAAAACCAGTTCCCTCCCCCTCCTCATTTTACTGAGATGGTTTAACCCAAACATTTTATGAGAACTTGTGCTATTTTAAAGGTGCAGAATGTTTGTTTGGCAGGATGTTTTGAGGTTTAAACTGAGTCACACACACAATCTGCACCTGCATCCAACCCGCTTAGTATTCACCTCAAAACGATGTTTTACTTCACTGTGTGCCAATGTGTGTTTCTGTGTTTGTGTGTCAGGGCAGCTGTTTAAGAGGGATTCACTGCCAAGCAAAAGCCATGAATCTTCAAAACATTTTGCAGGAAAAACGAAAAGAGGCACTTTTTTCCCTCATTGTTAATGTTGCATTTAAAACGCTTTAGAGGCCATGAAAATGTCACTTTAAGGAAACACAAATAAGTTCCCCTTTCTTATTCTGACTGCTGTGAAATGCAACACATTTTTGTTTTACTTTATTTTATGCAGAAAACTATGTATTGATGTACTGATGCTCAGAGTTTTCCCCCACCATAGTAAAGCTGAGATCACACTAAATTTAAATGTCATAAAAACTAAGCAGTGTTGCTTTTTAATGGACCATTTGATTTGTTTGAAGTCTCACTGCTTAAGCAGGCAAAAACTACAGATTGTGATGATTTTTTTTAATTTCACCTAACTCTAGTTTCCTGCTTTTTATAATTAATAAACTGTTTTTTTACGATTGCTTTGGAGTCTGGTAGTCCTTTTGGAGTTTGAAGTAGTCTCTGGTAGATTTTTTTTAATGTAACAGTTATATTTACCCAGGATGTTCAATTAAAATTAATATATATGCAAATTAAAAGTGTTTGTTATTGCAGGACTTTTTCAGCCAATTTGCCCACTTTTCTTTTTTCATTTTTAACCTGTTTTGTACTGGATTTGTCTCTTTGTCTTTATATAAACTGGCCTTGAGTCTGACCTCTTTTTTTTTTTTACTGCCAAGAACAAGACATTTCTTTCAGTACAATTCCTAAGGGGCCGCATTTGAACCTTTAGTGATTTTTCAGTACAGACACACATCTTTCTATATGTCAGGTGAGGCACATCTGCATGGTTATTTAAACAGTTTCTTCCACCTACACATAGCCGATCTATTAATATTTCAGTAGCTGCTAGAAACCTTTAGCATGTGCTCTGTGAGCTTTAGGGTCAAGTGCAAGTAAAAATGACTGCATTCAGATTGGAGGGAAGCAGAAGCAACCAGTAAATACTATTTGTGCTTTGACCTCAGATGGGCGGTTTTAATATAAAGAGACCTGCTGTTACTGTTCGACTTTACAAGACTTCCAGTGGACAAGACAAAAAAAAAAAAGAAAAAATCACACAGATGCATAAACAAACCTGTATTATTGGTTCTTGGAACCAACGACATGTTTGACATCAATGTTCAAAAGTCAAACATCCAGAGAGGAACATTTGTTATATAACACTCTAAAATTACAATATCTCTATAGGACCCATATAGACGAACGAGAAGACTGGCTGTTCTCATACAGTTATTCTTGACTTGTGCCTGCCACCAAGTTAGATTCAAAATTATTAAAACTATTTTTTTATTGTGAAGTGCTGAGGGTGAATTTAGGTTTCTCACAGCCTGAGGAAAGAAGCTGTTCTGCAGTCTGGTGGCAAAACAGCAGAAACTTCTGTACTGCAAGATGATAACACAACAACTGGTTTTTATTGTATCCCTTTTTTAATATTGTTTTAACTAACAACTTTATATTTTTTCTCCATTGCCATATGACAGTCATGTTAAATTATTAACAACTCTCTTAGCATAATGCAAACACTTAAAAAATAACTTTTAAACTGTTGCATCTTTTTTCTTTCTTCTGAGACTGATGCATGCAAGATCAACATGTTTAAAACGGGGTGGTTGTACCTCTTTTGTCCACAGGGGCCGCCAGAATCAACAAAGAGAAGTTACTCATAACTGTTTTTTAACGAGCCAATATCAATGTTTGTCTATTTTCCAAAATGTGAAGAAAGCATTAGGAGTTATTGGTCATGGCTGTTTAATGACACTTTGAGTGTTTTTGCAGCAATAAACCATCTGTGAAATCATCTGACAGCTGTCACCAGACAGTTTGTTTTACTGCAGTTTCAGGAGCTCTCTGAAAAAAAGGATTTTTATCTCCAATAAATGCCTGTTTGCAAACACGTCTTCTGCTTCATTACCAAGCACATTCACAGAAATGCTTTTCCTGATAACCTTGCTAATATACATTACACATACAGTATCGATTCATATATAAAAAAAAAAATTCAATGGCACACCTTTTGGGTGATGATGATTAGAATCACACATAAGGTGGAATTGTCACCTCGTTTATGAGAAGTGTACTTATAATATCCACAAAAAGAGCTGAAGGTGATCTGTAATGAGTTCTCACCATGAGCGAACTTTTGACAGATTTGTTAGAAATATATTCCCTTAAGAAGCTGAATGTCCGTGAAAAGCAGGCTTTAATGATTCCTATCCTGCTCTTGTTAGGATTAGTTATGCACTCCATTTTTTTTTAAGAAAAGAAAATGATCAAAAGAGGCTGACAAACAGATACAGAAAACTTAGTCACAAATTAAATCATTGGCTGCATGAACAACAGATCCAGGTGTGTCACAGATTAAACTGTACGGATGCCATTTCAGCTTCGGCACTCGCTTCACACATCCTTAATGACTGCTAAGAAGTCTGAATGTACAATGCATTTGCTTCCCAGCGTGAAACTGCGGCAATTATATCAAAAAAAATTATAACAGATTTTTGTCTGAACTGAGAGTCTCATATTCTTCCTGGGTTATATCTGTCTACAATAATGAGACAAGTGCAAAATTTGTGTGTGAAAACATTTGGTAAATGCTTTGTGTAAACAGCTCTGGTCACACCTAAACTCACACTGTTAAAACTTTTAATATTCTCTGACGTGTCTTCTATTTTGGGGTAGTGTTTTCCGCAACACTATTAATAATAAATTGGGGCAACATGCAGAAAATTTGGACAGTTCTTAAAAAAAAAGTACAATTTCTCTGTTTTTTGTTTTTTTTTAACATAATTGCTGTATTATTTGACACAGAAGCAACGATGCACAGATGCTCACTCGTCTCTGGCCCTTTATCTGTTACACACTATTTAGTATGACACACACTACACTGCTTCTGTACCAAACAACTTGAATCTTTTCAGACTGAATTTCCCCACTGACAATGAGCAGTACTGTGTCATGCCATGTGAGGAGAAACCTAAGAAACCGACAGCAGAGAGAAAGGTCTCTTGTGTAGCCAGATCAGAGCTTAACTTTGAGGCATCCTGCCAGGACAGCTGCACCCGTTTGGAAGGCTTGCAGCCGCAGCCATGAGGAGACTCAGAGGAGCGTCTGATGCATGGATATCACTGCCTTCCCTCCTCAAAGATGAAGCGGGGAAGAGGCACAAACGGGCACAGAAGAGGAAACCATTCCCAGGAACAGCTACCTCAGGATCAGCAAGGACAGAGAAGCCTATTACTGACAGTCTCAAAGGGACATGCCGGTGGTGCTGCCTGTTTGGAACGGCAGAAAGCTAACAGAAAGTTTTCAAAATTGATTTTCACCGCTTCAGGGCAGCAATCGGTATTAATTCATTTTTCAAACAGTATGTAAATCATATCACAAAAAACAAATGTTTCAGAGACAGGTAACCATCATGAGCACTGTTCCCAGCTGATGTTTAACAAAGGTCTGTTTGTCTGGTAATGTTGTAAAAGAGTGCCTTTCACATATTAAACATTTCAGACGACCAAACGGTGCTTTTAAAACAAATAAATTGACATAATCTGAGCAAATAGTCATGCAGGAAGTGAAAGCAAACATGGTGTCTGTTATTTTGTGTGCTGTATGTGCAGCTGCTGTGTGGCTCTTTAAACATATAGCATCATTTAATTTAACACAATTAGTAAATTTCCCTTTTGTTCTTGTAAATTGGTTATAAAAAAGAATTCTACAAAAGGTGATCCAGGTTGCGCCTCCTTATATGTTTCAATCCCCGGTGAGATTGAATAATAAAAAAATAAAGCTGTTTGTTTCTGGCTCTGTTTTGAGGAAAGCTAGTTGTGGATAAAGACTGTAAATTTAATTTAGCTTAGAAACTGTTGAGACGAAGGAGGGAGGCTGCTCATTTAAATGAGATTAAATCCACATTTTCCTTTTGTGTCTGTGTTCCCCTTAAATGTCTAAGATTAGACAAAAACCCCTGGGTAAAACATGAGTTATTCATGAACAGTGGAGCTGCACTTGGCACCTTGTATTCAAATGAAAGGAGCATCAGATAGATGAATACTAAAAGGGGAAGTCAACAGCTGCGTCCCAAGAAATTTCGACTCCGAGCAGAAGCTTTTTTGTACGTGAACCGCTCTAATTGTTTACAAATATACATACAAACATTATTAACTAGAAAACAAACATTCGTAACTATTTAACATCATTGTTAAAATACAGCAGTTACAATGCAAATTCAAACACACCTGAAGGCAAACAGCAGGCAAACACATACATTCAAATCTGGTAAGGTTATGTCAAAACCGCGAGAGTGCTTGTTAATTATTTTGCAGAATCTGCTCTGATTTCGTTCACAAGTCAAAAGAAAATAACAAACATCATAAGGAGCAAGTTAAATTATATTACCAGTGGTAAACTTTGCAAATAACAACACAATTGCAAAAATCAATGTCGGCATTGTGCATTTCTGTAAGCCACAAATATGATGAATCCTTACATTTCTATTTATTTCCCTCATTGTTATCCTGAAGTTGGCTTAATGACTTTTTTAGTTTTTATTTTATGTTGTAACCATTCTGTGGTTTAGGTCTGGTCAGTTTTAGTCCTCTTGGTTTGGGTTGTTTTGGTGTCAAATACCTGGTTTTGTGGCCACAGATTTGGATAGAAAATATCTGACTTCTCATTTAAAGAACAAACAGTTTTTGTCTGAAACAGAAAGCAAACAGGCGTCAAACAGCCGTCTGCCAACTGGCAGCCATTTCACCTCGCTGTCACATAATCACCATCCTGTTCTCCTAATGAGCAAGTCATCTCATATTAAAACCATCAACCACTCCACATTGAAATGAACTGTAGAAAAGTTTATGGCGCTCCTAAAATGAACATATCTACCAGATTTGATATGAACATGCTGTTACGAATATGATGATAATAAATAAGCAGTTTTAATTATTGCCTTTAATGAATCTAGAATATTTAAAACACCAATTCTGTTTTATTAACAAATCGCTCAAGCACTGAAGAAAACACCCGGTGAGACACAAGGAAGAACAAAGAGGCTGCTGTTCAACAAAAAACAAGGAGTGAAGAAGAGTCCATGTCCTCATCCAACTTCAGAGTTACACGAGGACAACAGCAGACAGAGAAGCGGGACGCACCACCAGAGTGACAGGAAAAGGGCTCTGTTTTTTAGCATGATGGTGTATTTTTTTGAATTTTTGTAAAAGGTTGTTTGTTAAATTAAATAAATCCGAATGGAGCAAAAAGCAGGAACTTCTGTTTAGCACTGAAGTAAAAAGCAGTTTTCAAGGCAGCATGGGTGTCAGCAAGCCAATCATTGGAGTTTATTTTTGTGTCCAATGATTAGACCTTTCTGGGCAGAGTTTCACAAGGTGCTAAAATGATACTTAACACTGATCGGCCCCTTGTTGTTTCCCACTAGCGTTATTTTTAGAAAACGATTTGCAGCCAAAGCATCCTGATGAATGTATGTTAGGTCTAATGATAAAATAAAATTGTTCACGAGCCACTAGCTGCTTCCTGGACCCCCACAGTATGTGAATGGATAAATATAGTAAATGCTATTTAATGTAGGTGTCGTGCACTGCTTGCAGTTTGATGCTGGACAGGCTGCATACAGTGAGCTTATTAAAGCTTTGTGGCCGGAAACAACCGGCAATTCAGTTTGAACTGAAGTAAACTTAAAGAGGCTAAAAAAAACTCTGAGTTAAATTATATTTTTTGTGATTTTTTTCGCAGACAATATTAAGAAATATTGATAAATTCTGGTTTTAAAATAGCACTGAAACCCAGTGCACATCATTTCAGGAGAATTTTCGAGCAGGTGAACAAACTGGTGCTGTTTTCCTGCTGAGGACAGTCTCAGAAATCTTGTGTTTAAATTGGCACAAATACACAAAACTGAAATGATTCCTTGGATTTGAAGCCACCATGAGCATCGGACAAAGCTTTGGCAGCTGTAAGTACGTCTTGGGACTCTGTAATGACTTCGATAATGAGACTGAAAATGCCAATCTACTAATATTGGCACATTTTCGCCAGAAAGAAACTTGTCTCACTGAATGAGGCCAGGTCTTGTATCTTTTTTTTTTTGTTTTTTTCAATTGCAAGCAGTTTGGTTTGGCAGACAGATGCTTTCGGTTTGTTGGTGCTCTAATGATGATTGGATGCTGGTGGTTTCCATGGTGTCGTAATCCATTGGCTTAACGTAAACTCAGCCGGACCAATTTGCAACCTGTATTGACGGCACACAAGACAGGAATATTTGAGTTAAGTGTTTGTCCCCAGTACCTGGAGCTACTTGCTTTGCTTTAAGCAGGGCAATAACAATGGAATTCCTGTAATGTGTGGTTTAAAATTACCCTCTGTTCTTCAATATGTCTGTGTTACATGGAGCCCTGGTGGCCAGAAAGGTTGATATATGGACCAAATTATCAAGGAAGAGATAAATAAATCTGTTCTTCCGCTTTTATGGGCATCTTTTTTGTCAGCGAGATGATAAAGCTCAGTAATCCTTTGTCAAACAAAGAATTAGAGGGGAGAGAGAGGGAAGAGGAGTGACCTGCATGGAGCGGGGGAAAAAATAAAAACACAGGCATCTATTGATTTTTTTTTTTTTTTTTACCTCGCTCTGTCAAGGTCATTGAAATCACTGGGTAATTGAAGTTCTTTTAATGGAGCCACTGAAATATTTCCAGTCAGATGCGAGGGTCCACAGGAACCAGCCGGAGCAGATAAAACCCCCACTGCCGTCCATTGTGTGGACGCATTATCAAGGGAGGAGAAGATAAAACATACGGAACGGGATTTAACATTTACATCAATATAATATGACAAAATGCTGATTCAACCTCTCACACGAGTAACTCCGCGAATTCATTCATTTTCTCTGCTTGCTTAGTCCTTCACAAGGTCACGATAAATCTTCTGTTGAGTCAAGCAAAAGGAGTCTCCTTGTGTGGCTCAGTGGAGAATCATATTTAATGATAAGGTCCGATGTCTGCTCTGCATCTTTTCTCATACCTCAAATCCGCTGATTAGTTCAAACATGACTGATCTCATCACGTTTGACTTGAAATGACTAAAGACTCCTGGGAACTTTCCTTTTTAAAAGGTGAAGTTTTAGTCTCAGTAAGTGTGGCCTTTATATCCTTTTTTACTAAGCTAAATGTTGGCTGCATAATAAAATTAAAGGACAAAAAATACATTGTTGTTGATGTTGTTGGAGTTGCACTGATATTCAAAACCAAATAATGAAGTTACTATTTTAAGTATTAAATTCTTTTCTAGCCATATCAATAACTGATGGGGTAACAACAAAAAACTTTGACATCTGAAAACGGCGAGATGCCATCGGCCCAGACGGTTAAATATCACTGAGCAGTTAACAATGTTTTGCATTTTATAGACTGATGATGTTTAGATGTGAAATCTAACTGTGAAAAGTGGCTATTGCCATCAAATAGCTGTGGCGCTGTAAAAGTTTTAATTATTTCCATCTCAATTTTTGTTGTTCAAAGATCCATAAAATGAAAATGAGAACAAAATTCTTCGATACTTTACCCTCCATCTTCTCACATGCTGTTATTCCTTTTCATTAACTTTACATTTGCCATATAAACAAAGTATAAACGGCAGAAGACCAAATACCAAAATAACACAGGAACCCTTTGAAAGATCTTACAAATCTTTAATTTAATTATTCAAAATATTATTATAGACCACTTCAACATGAAAATAGTATTTCTTTGTTTTTTCAACCAGCTCAAAACTGCCTGTCTTTGTAAATTTCTGAAGATAATAGACATGAATGAGGTTCTGTGTGAAAGCCACACTGCCAGCTGTTTTTTTTTTAGATTTTCTCTACATGATAAATATTATAGATGATGTTATGTTACCATACATAAAACATACTCAGTGTATCCACTGATGAATACACAGACTCCTCATGTACATTACTTGTATCTGATGTGTGTAATGGTAACTGTGTTTGTTTTTTTGTCTTCCAGAAACAACATTATGTGATCATTTCCTCCTGTACTGAGAGAGTAAGTCATCACATCCCCTTAATCTGCCCTTCCTTTAAACCAGCCCATTGATCCTGATTGTTTACGGTAGCCTGGCAATGATCATCTCTTTTTATTGCAGTTTTAATTCCCATCATGTGCACTTTGATTTAGCATTTGGATGCTATAGATGATCTCTTAATTCATTCCGGGGAGAAATGTGTCTCACATCTGTTCTATGTTAAATTCATAACCTCCCTTTCCTCATCCAGCCTCCCCACATTTAACTTGTCTTTCTATCTCAATTCTTTGCACAGGCGTTGTGTCCTCTGGCAGTCTAAGTAGCTCATTGTTGTGGGGAAAATGTTCTCCCATGGGAGCCATAGCCAGTCAAGAGTGGATTGCTTCAGTGAGATGCATTCTTACTTTGTCTGTCAGCGGTGATGAGGGATAAGAAACAGTGTGTTCTTCTGAGACACACTGAATCAAATATGGGAAATGTGAAATGCCTGATAAAAAAGAAAAGAGGAAAAAAAGAGAATTTCTTTACATATCGTTGTTAAGGGAAGAGTTATGGGAAGATAATTCCCAAGGTGATGAAAGACCTTGCTGAATGTATACCTGAGTAATTTATGTATCCTGCTGTTTATCATAGTCAACGTACACTAACTGTGAAATATTGCCGGACTCTGTATCGGTCTGTATTCGTTCTTGGTTGTTGTTGTTTTTTGTCACCTCACCAATGTCACAAAGAAAAATTAGTGTTCTTTAATCGACCTCGGTGGAAAACAGCCGTCTGATTCCAACCTAGATGTCAAGTGTCATACCAGTGATGCATAATAGGCTGCACTTATGCTATGAAGTGCTTACATATGTATTCATTGTATTCATAGGCTGAGGCAGAGCAGCCATGCATGGAGCTGAACTTATCATCTCTCAACATTCGTGCGGTGTGAGAAGAATGGTAGAGTTATGTTTACATGACTTCACAACTGTTGTTCATGTGTGGATTTAATATACGGAGCTGAACATTCGAATATAGCTATTCATTAAAAATGTGTTTGAATACCTAGAAGGAGGGACTTTGGCTGACAGGGAATGTCACCTCTAATACCCAAGACCTAAGAATAGTAAGATTAGCTGAGTGACTGAAAAATTTTTTAGGCAATATGTCAAACATTGCAGTTCAGCTTATTGATTGTAAGAGGTTGTTGTATTTCTTGATTCACGTGATTGTATCCTGAAATTATATACAAAACTAAATATTAGTAGATAGTAGTCACTTTTAGTAGTCACTTTGGACTATTTCAAAAATTGTAAGGGGAACTTTTCAATATTTAAATTAAATATTTAAAAATCGAAATTTTCTAGACTAAAAAATTTGGAAAGTAATCAGCAGATTAAGTATTAATGAAAAGAACCAACAGTTGCCCCTCAAGATGACAGCACATCCTTGTTTAAGAGCCTAGCTTATCATTTCTTAAGATTCAAATGTGCTTAACATGTGTCTCACTAGCAATTCCGCTAATTCACATTTGTTTTAACTTTACAGTTTTATATTTTAACCTATTATACTTATATATTCCAAATAGGCCCAAAAGGGGAATGGTAAAAGTAAATGTGCTTTACCTGCTTTATTAGTAAAGTTAAAAACAGCTTCAGACTAATTAACAAGAGCAGACATTAGATTCATTTCTCGAACTTTGTGTGACTGTGAGAAAATTAAAAATCAGCATGCACCTGAATATTCCTAAATAACACAGTCAGAAGCAAAATTAAAAGCATGTTTAGACTGAGTTATGATTTCTGCAAAAATGTTAATTCAGTGCATTTTTCATTTTTGTTTTTTATTTCAGCTCAAGCTGTGAAATCGCTAATGAGACACTGCTTGGGAAAAATTGATTTAATAGTTTTTGGTATGTGTGCGTGTTTTTTTTTTTTTTTTGTTCCTTGTTGTTTTGTGTAACTGATACTTTTATTAACCTGACGTCCTGCGGAGAAAGTCAACACAAGCCTCATTACGATTCCTACAAACATTAGCTAAGTTTGTTGTTGTTTATCCGCTTTGTTACACGCTGTGCACAGTTTCCGCTACTGGCAGAGCGCTCTGACTACTTATTGTAAAAAATATATATATTTAGGACATTTTAAACTGTCTGTAAAGCTGAAACAGCATGACATCGACTACTGCCACTATAACGATTACCCCTGATAATAATATTATAATAAAGTCCTTTTGGTTGGAAACTTTTCAAGTTTCCTCTCAGAGAACCAAGAAGAAACGGGTCACCAGAGAGCTGATTTTGGCTTGCTGCAGAACTATGAGAGCCCACCAACAACCACCCCTTTATCTGTGATCTTCCCCCAATCCCTCTGCCCTGCAGCAATCCCCTCCGCACCCAGCCAGGTGCATGTGACCCCTGAGGGCTAGCCGGCCGATGAACTCCACATGAACACTGAGACTCTAACACAGAAGTGTTTTTAACAATGGTTCAGTCAAAAAAAGAGGAGAAAGAGGAGCAGTCCTGTGTTCTGCAAGAGATTAATCACCACACTCATGGACTTCACAAGACCAAAGGTATCAGACTGGGGACAGAAAACATCTTATGGGAGACATAATTTGTGCGACACACTCATCTGTGTATGACCTGTTTTAGGAGAAATGTTGTGTTATAAAACTCTGAGACAGCTTATCCCAACATTTCCCCCCTTTTTTTTAAATCGATATCTAGGGAATATGTGCGGATACATTACTCCAGAGTACAAAACAGACAGTTGATTGATGGGTCCATCTTGATGAAGCACACACCATCAAGTCCTGTGCTCTCTTTAAAAAATTCACAATAAGAGACAGTGAGCCTTATGAGACTCGAAAAGGTTTGTCTGTTTGTTTGTTGTTGTTGTTTTTTTAGCTGTGAAAGGTCTTGTGGGGTACGCCTTGTTTGGATATTCCCAAATAGCTATCCATCCAAAAGTCCTGACCAGCACTTTGGAATAAACTTAGAGTTGCAGGTATCAAAATAGCTTTGAGTTTCAGTCAGTTATGCAGAAAATAACACTGCTCCTCCACCTCCAAATTGTTCAGGGAAGTCCCACTTAAATTCCTGCCCCCCCCCAGGATCACATCAGGATACATCTTCCACCGAAACTAGATGAATTAGAAATAAACAATATAAAGCATCACCTCCAGCTCACTAATGACTACCCATGATCCTCTTCTCCTTCCTCCACATATTCCACCAGGGAGAGGGAAAGTGATGTGGGGTGTGCCTGAAGTTTTCTGCTACCCTTATTGCTTTTGCTGCTGAAGACAATATTATTATCTCCAGCTGCAGGCCTCAGAGCACACAACTTGTAAATAATAAACCAAGCTGGACAGAAGCCTGTGAGGCCACTGCTAATCCTGGTATTATTCCACTTTTATTGTTGCTATTTGCTCATTATTTCTCATCTCCTCTGGCTGAAGACAGCCAGTTAAATTATTTTCACCCCATTGTTTTCTTCTGCCACAAAGGCCAAATTAGCATTAAGGACAAGCAACATTAAGAAATGCCTTTATTTCTTTTTAGACCTCCTTTCCTCAATCTCGACTCTTTTAGAGCCCACAAGGCATCACAAACTGTCACTTTGGGCGTTAGTAGATCCTAAAGTTGTGCACATAATTATGAATAATGTTTTTTATTACATTTTAATTTGCAACATCCTTCTATTTAGAGGGAATCAGAAAAAATGGTTGATAGTTGTCCCTAGATTCAGCTATAACCCTGTTGCATCCTTGTAGAATTTTTTGAGAGAATGAGCTCCACACAGTGCAAAACCAGATTGATGTTTTACTCAAAATCCAATTCGAGTAGTTAAAATCAGGCATCTCAGGGTGCTGTTTGAGTCTCCGGAGAGCTGCAGTTTTCTGTATTTCCTGAGAATGGAAACGTTTCACCCAGGTTTGACTTGGCAACAACCTTCTTTTGGGAGGAAAGAGTCTGTCAAAGCCTGAGGGCAAAACTAGTTGTTCGCTTCAGTGTGCTTATTGTTGCTCCGAAGACACCTAAAGATATGCAGCTAATGAAATGGCTGTGAAGGCTCTCACTAAATGCAAAATTGCTTTCTGTGCCATAAGCATAATAATTCTTGCTCATACCACGCCTAATAAAAGTTCTGCTGCACAAAACATCTGCACTTGAAATTCAACAAAAACCAGAGCTTTGCTATTTGCAACCTTTGCAGGTTTCCAACCAGAAACATTTGGTGCATCTTGTTTCCCTGTATCTCCTCTGTTTCTGTTGCCATTTCACTTTCCTGTAAGACAAAAAATTACAATAATGTTTCATCTTTTTAATACTCCAATGGGGAACTCATCTCATTCACCACTACAAGCTCTCTTTATAGGTTTTGGGAAGTTTCTAACACTGCAGCTCCAGATGGCTTGTTACACCGAACCATCTGACGTCTTCTGAAACTCTTTGCAAAAGGGCAGGCACTTCCAAAAATTTCTGGCAGGTGTTTGAATCAATCATATGTGTCCATTACTGTCTATCAGGGGCTAACTTTAACCAATCAGATCAACAAACCATATAATCTAGTAAGAGATCACAACCAGCTGAGCTAGTTGATAAACCAAACTCATGTTGAAGCAAGCTTGGGGGGTGAAAACATCTTTTTTGATTGAGAGAAACCTTCAGTGGGTTTTTTTCAATCTTTCCTTCACTAAAGAAATACGCTACAGTTCTGATTTTATATGATGCAATAGCAGCATCTATGTTAACCTTTAAGGAGCTTCCATCGGTGCTGCATCTACAACTCCCATCAGTAAAACCACTTTCATAGCTGCAGGTTTTTCCATATAGGATCCATATAGGATGCTGTGCATAGCTTGAAGCCTGACAAAATGGATTTGCAAGATCACATGATCAAGCTGCTTTGCAAGTTCATGGGATTAAAGGTAATGGTCAATAACTGCACTCACTCCATATCATGAAATACACAGAGAGCTTGTTTTTCTTTTTAGTTTATGCATATATATTTAACAGAAGGCCCAAATTCTTAAAGCCATGTTATTACAGCCGATACAGTCCAAAAGACTCCTGAGTTAAAGCATCGTCTCTCAGCTGCTAATGGACTGAGGCCAAAGTGAGGTAAAAACTGTGGTAGAGGTCCCCACTCAGTGATCAGAGCTACGGTATAACAGCAATCCACAGCTCTGACTGGCTCCTTGGCACTCAGGGATATGATTCACAGTGAACATCAATTTCTTGTTGTTAAGTACAAAGCACACCTAAGGCCTAGTGCTCCTACTAACTGTATGACTGTGATATAGTGTTCTGCCAACAAAGAGTATGCAAGCAAAACAAACAAAAAAAGATGATGCACTCAGTAAGTTTGTGTGTGCACTTTGAGTTAATCGACCAGAAACCATGTTAAAAATTAAGCAGGACATGTTAGTGTTTGTGTGTTAACCTCTTGGAATATATTCTTTTGTTTTTCTTTTAAACGGAGAACTGAAGAATAATATCAGAGCAACACAATGATAAAGAAAAAGAAATGTGTTTATGGAAAGTTTCTTTTAACTCACAGTAAGAATCATATGGGAATCACGCTTTAGTTCAGTCAGGGAATTTCAAGCTTACGAGAAAAGGCAACACTCTCAGGGTTTTAAGTGTACAGAGTTTATCAAAATAATTAAATATTTATGAGGTTTGGATTTAATCTTTTTTTGTGGTATTTTTGCCTCATGTAATTCAAGATTGCAAGTCAGCGCTGTATGGGAAACCCATACTCTCCATGACCGCCGGACTCTGTATGAATGTAACAGGGAACTGTGCTGAAAAATAAATGTGCTGAATTCGATTCCTTTTCTCTCAGGGGCTTGAACACTTTAAGCACAGTAAGTTTGTCTCATAAGCCGCAAACAGAAATGAACAATATCACATAATTATGTTTTGTGTGATTGATATGTTGAGGACTAGCATAGCACAAACACTGCCACAGTTTGTTGCTGAGTGAGAGAAGGT
>JAQNCA010000032.1:19567277-19589111 GCA_029783725.1 Acanthurus tractus | reverse complement strand
ATGTTTTGTGTGATTGATATGTTGAGGACTAGCATAGCACAAACACTGCCACAGTTTGTTGCTGAGTGAGAGAAGGTTTGTCGGCTGTGCTTTAAGCTGCATGCTAACATCAGCATGCTAACAAGCTAATGCTGAACACATTTAATGCTTATACCATGTCTACCATCACAGTTTAGCATGTTAGCAATGTTCACTGCTCACCCTTGGGGCCTCTTGAAGCAAATTTAAACACAAAATGATGAAAATAAACGTAAGGGTGACGCTAGAGGAATTGTCTTAAGATCATCATCTGGGAACTAAGAGAGTCCGTAACAAACCAGATGAGCAGTTGTTTCCTTTGTTTCGGATTTTCAGTCCTGATGCATGTTAGTCAGGGTATCTGTCTGACAGCATGGAGTCTCTTCCCAGAACAAGAGCTCATGTCTTGCTGGGTTTTGTTCCTGACAGCCGAGAGCAAAATGAAGCTACAGGGGGTTAACGCCAGCCGAGCAAAATAATGTCAATTGATCCACCACATCTTATATTTTGTTTTTACATATACTGAAGGTGGTACCATAATGAATCAATGAATACATCTTTCTCTTAAAAGGCACAGAGTGGTGCTCTTGATGTAATGAAGAGGACATGTTTTCTGAGTGGAAATTAGACCTCTAAGTACCTACAAAGGAAAGCCAGCACATATCTTACTATATACTATAGAATGATCTTATCAATGAAACTGGAAATTGATTCTTAAGGAACAATACAACAACCACTGCTGCACATGCTGACTGACCTTGAATGCAGAATGAGTGACAGCTCCTTTTGTAACAAGCTATGTGACAGCATTTTTATCTTTATTTTTCCATTGTGAGAGATAAAGGAGACCAAGTTTATATACAACTCCCCACAGGGGTTGATATTGTAAACTGTCTTCCAGGCATCCTCACTGACAGCAAGAAAAACAGCGACATGCTGCCATAACAGTAGCATAAGAGATTTACGGCGTGTAATACAGCCTAGTGTCTTATTTATAAAAGAGGAGCGCTGCCATTTTACAGAAGACTCCCTGTCACAGCCGTACCTTTTGGAGAAAGACAGACTTCTGGCGAAGTAGCTGCACCTGTCACCTTCTTCAAAGGGTCTTCGTGCATCTTGTCTTACCTTTCCCCTCCCCCATTGTGAAGGAAGCACTGGCTGGCAGGTCTCCATTGATCTGTTCCAGAGCTGTGATAATTGGGCCATTAAGATCTCAAAAAGACACCCAGGATGTGGCAGAGATAGAGTCTGACAGTCTGCCAAGAGAAAGGACTTCCAACTCCTTGGCATTACTTGTTAGGATTTCTTTCGTATGCCATGAAATATGTGTAGGAACAGCATGCTTTTTTTTTTTTTTTAAACTGTTTTTACTTGGATTTATCAAAGGTGGTAGAATGCATAAACAGTGGATGCACTAAGTCAGACACTTTCACGAGAAATCAGAATCACTTAAACTGTTCGCTAAATGTAGAAGTATCTACATAATTACATTTACAGTTTGTTTTTTTCCCTTCATCACTAAGATGAGCCCAAAGACTCTGGCATCCACATGATTTTCATCATCTCCTTCTTAGCACTGCAGAAGTCTCCTGATGCAAAAACACATTCACACTTCTCCACTAGTTTAGATATTTTTGACATCCTTAATTTTCAGTTAACAGATCTTAAAGAAAGAACCTAAACTAACCTTAATTAAATGTGTTTATTAGAAACACATAGTTGATAGAAATTACTTGAATGCACCTGTGTGAAACCTCAATGTGCAACTCCTTAATAGAAAAACAGTGCTTATCCCTCCATGGAAGGGATTACAGCACAGACTGTCTGTTGCATGTTCATATTGTCTTTAAGTGTTGGAGAAGTTTGCAAGCAAATTGTCATTTTTGCCCTCACCTTTTTACTTTAAGCCCACATGTGATTTTTTCGGGGGGAAAATGTTCCTTCTGAATGGACACATGAGTTTATGCCAGCGACACCACAATTGGATTATCACAACTGAAGCCCTGCTTTCCTGAAAGATGTGCAGCTTTTAACGGTAAGAGAAGGCAGGTGCATTGCTGTTTACTGAACAGGCCCACTCAGTCTGATCTCATTCAAACAAACACTGATGCTTTAAACGTCTCATACAGACACACAAGGTATACTTTAGCATCTTTATGAGATGCATGGCAAACATAGCAACTGCTTGACCCAATTTGGTTAAAAGGAAATCCCAAAAGGGGAAACAACAAAGACATATAGCAACACAAAGAGACACTAAATGATTACAATAATACTACCAAAGATGCATTACAAGAACAAAGACATAAAACAACCACAAAGTGACCCCAAAAAAAGCAAGAGGTTGCAAAATACCACAAATAGATGCTGAACAACCACAAACAGCCACAAAACAACTAAACTGAGTCAGAAAACGACACGGAAAAAGAGTCTCCTCCGGTCTTGGCATCTCGTCAGTGGACAGATGTTAAACCCATCACTGCAAAGGTGGAATTTTCCATCAGACTGTGCTTAAGCAAACAAACACATTTGGTCAGTCTGGCTCAAATTTTCCCACAGACCAATTAAAAAACATGGAGATAATTTGGAAGAGGAATCAACAGCAACTGCCAACCCTGCATCAGAGTCGTGATCAGGTTGCTTTCAGCTCCATTAACCATCTCCGCTCTGGTGTCCTCCCCATCACATGCTCAAATACTTATCATCCAACTGTAAAGTTCATGTATCATAAAACCAAATGCTGGAAAAGAGGCAAGATGTGAAAGCTACACAAAGAGTCAACAGAACAAATGCAGCAATTCTGTATCGAGGATGAACAGAGTTGCTGCATTTTGTGTGTTTAAATCAAAAGAAATGGTGCAGCATGGACAGAAAGACTGGGTCAAGTCTGAGATCACTGTGCATATTTAATGATGATCCATACACTTGTACATCGCCCCCAGACATAAGCTATATCTTTTTGCCCACGTACACATTTCTTATTAGTAATGTTTTCTCCGAAATTTAGAGGAAACTCTGGTTTGTTATAGTTTTGGTCATCATTTGTAAAAGTTATGATGACATTAAAATCACCAAAGTAATTGCAGAAGTCTAAATCAATAGTGAGACTATTACAATAAAGTCATAAATGACTGACTGTGCCAGACGGATTGTAAACAAGTCAACAATTCACCTCAGTTCATCCCAACAATTCACTCTTTGTTTGGAGGAAAAAACCCAGAGTGAGTGCACACAAAATGTTGGAGTTAATCCCCCGTTAAAAAACTGTCTGCATGCATAACTAAGGTCGGTGCAGCAGGTCAGATCTGAAAAAAGAAGCAAGTAAATAAGCTGTGATTGATGTTTACAGTATGGGCAATAAGTTTGTTAAGGTTAAATGTTTTTGTCATCTTTTAAATGCAATTTTAATGCTTATAATGTCATATTTGTAATGTGTCTCTTTGACCTTGCAAGCACTGTGTCTGTACAGTGCGATTACAAATAAACTTGCCTCGCCTTACTAAGTTTATTATGAAGTTTATGTCCTTACATGTAATGTAAGCGATGATTTATTTCTGCTGTGGGGCCTCTTAGTCACAGTCTCTCCCACTTTATTCAGGTGAAATAACACAACCACACATTTACTGAAGAGTTTCCTGTGAAAACACAATATTACCACTGAATCATATCACACACCTGACCCATACTGTGATTAATAAGCTTGTTACAGTTTCTAATCAATTAATCATCGAAGCCTTGTTTTAAGACTCAACACACTGTTTACAGAGCTTGCACTGAGTTACAAGTGGTTTTCTGACAATGACACATTTCTTTTCTGAAATTGTTCAAACAAAGCCATTAATACTGAACAAAAACCGTTTATGAAGGAAAATAATATTTCACAGAAACTTCACGGATGGAGCTACACAATGGCTGCGTAAGAATTTTGAGAAAATAAGATTTTATGTTTTCAAATCAACAGATTTTTTTTTTCTGGACATCAGTCAGAAAAGAACATTAAATGGAGATTTTGCTGAAGGCTTCTATCATTGTTGAAGATGATGTTGGTGCTTTTTTGTAAGTGAAAGGATTTTGTGGATGCTTTACTCATTTCATTGTGCTGCAATGCCCTGATGCTTTTTACAAGCCTTAACCGCCCCTTTCTTACAACTGTATTTTGGCAGATCATCTTCAAGTAAACAAAGAGGATTGCTTTTCCATCAGAGTGATGACACTTGGCAAAGAAAGCAGTCGAAGCTGCGGTTTGGCCCTTCAAACCAAATCCCAGAAAACACAGATGGGTTGAAGGTTTGACCAGATTTTATGTATTTTATTTCTGACAAAATCAGGTAATGGACTCTTCTTTTTTCAGAGCAGAAAACATGATGCCATATTCTGAAAAATAAGAAAAACAGGATTAAGTTCCCGTACACTGAGTAATTATTCCATTATTTAGTCTCTTTGCTGAACTTACTTACAATTACAAAGATAAGAATCATGAGATAAACAGACAAATTATTGGTGTTGAGTGTTTAAGTGAGTGTTTATCTCAAGCTGTGCTTTAACCTTTTGTTGGTAAAGAAAAAAACAATAGTGCTGATTAAATCGACACAAGCTCTCTGCAAATGTAATAATAAATAATGTCGTCCAAAAAAGCTTTATATATAAGTTTTACAGTTTGATTGTAAAAATCGAGACACAGCTGGAATTATTTAGATTCAACAAACAAATGATAGTAGAGACTGTGTGTGTGTGTGTGTGTGTGTGTGTGTGTGTGTGTGTGTGTGTGTGTGTGTGTGTGTAGGTGTGTGGTTTTTGTGTATAGAAGACTAATGTTACAATAAAGCTAAAGCCACAAATGGAAGTTTTTTATTTTCTTCTATTTTTTATTATCTTCACTCTCTCTCCAAATGGACTTTTGGTTTCAGCTGTTAGTATAAGGCAGTTTCTTCAAGTGTGTGTTTATATTTTATACTTTTGACCTTGAAGAAGAAGATGAAGAAGAAGTCAAGTGTGGAGGAACATGAGTGTATTCATCACTAAATAAAACCTTTAGGTAATATACAGTAAGTATTGTGAAAAATACTGTGACTAAAGCTAAAAGAAAACTGAAGGCTGATGATTGGATGGATGCACTGTGTCCTGCACTGGCACTGAATTTTGGCATTGATGTCCAAAATGGACATGATTTCTAGAATTCAGGCCAACTCAACTCAGACTAGCAGACTGAGATGTGCTGCCGATATTTCTGCATCCATCCACACCCTCAGGCTACTTTTGCTTTGATATATGACCGTCTTATTGCTCCCCGCAGGGTCACTGAACGTTCCTTTGAACATAAATTGCTGATGCACAATAGCTGCATATAATGTGTTCTACCATTACTTGTAGTTACTCACATATAATGTGGGGCTGAAAAGATTGTTCACCAGCATGTAAGCGACACATTTAGACTTTTTCTTGGTGACATTTTGACAGATTTGACGTCGTAAGAGTCTTAATAACAATAATCTTCCTCTTTGAAAGTAGCACAAATGTTTGCCTCCTTAAGCAACAGATGCATGAACATGTTGAAAATAATGTTTCTCGCAGTACATATGAGGAGAGAATTAAGAGCACAGCTGGCTCACGATGCTATCACTTAAAGGCAGAGGGTTAAAAATGTTGCCCTCAGAAAAAACTCCAGAAGAGCTGATCATTGGCAGGATCAATGTTAGTGAATTAGTCCCTCCAGCCATCATATGTTTTAATTGCTGCAGCATCACCTCTGAGAGTCACATCTCTTTGAAACTGCACACCAGTGATCTTTAAATATTAAGATACAAACCTGTGCAGGGTATCCGACTGTCACACGACAGACATCATAAAATTTAATGTGATGATCACAGTCTAACTTTGCAAACATTCAACTGTTTTGGAAAGTCTATCTAGATTGTGTTCACAGTTCTTTGTTTCACCGTGAAGTAATGCAGTCTTTTCATGGTGTGAGGAGTGGATATTTATATGCTAGCCCTTGTCCTGGCTGTATGGTAATTGAGGGGTAGGCTTTCATTGGAGGGCTCCTATCACTATAGTGAAGAGACCTGGCAGGCGTCAGCACACAGGGAGACCAGAAGAGCCAAACCGTTTGCCGTGCCAAGCATTTCACATCACTGCGAATTCCATCATTGATGTGCCGCAGGCAGACAGCATGGAATATATCAGCCATAAAAATAATTAGCTAAACGTGTTCTGACCAGCCACCTACAAATGA
The DNA here is from genome assembly GCA_029783725.1 of Acanthurus tractus. Taxonomy (NCBI): domain Eukaryota; kingdom Metazoa; phylum Chordata; class Actinopteri; order Acanthuriformes; family Acanthuridae; genus Acanthurus; species Acanthurus tractus. The sequence continues at coordinate 19,582,861 of JAQNCA010000032.1, read as the reverse complement.
TCTTGCCGCGTGTGTTTGTCCATCTAAATCTTTTACAAGTAATTGATTTAGTCTCTAAATTTCTGATGTTTAACCATCTTCCTGCTCCTCTTTGTTTCATTGCAGGAAGGAAGACACTGTTTCTAAATACATGATGAGAAGATCTTCTAAGGCTCTGCACTGATAATCTTTTCATCTATTAGCTCTCCAACATGCTGAGTATCTTGCAGTGTCCTATCACAATATATAAATGTGTGGTTTATGTATTTGGAGCATCGCAAGCCGAATAGCAGGCCATCACAAGTAGCACTCTGTTAATTAAAGTCCAGTGGAAAATAATTAATTTAGCAAGGTTGAAGTTACATAACATACCCAGTAGAATAAACTGTGCAACAGAGTTTGCAGCAAAATTATGAAAGAGACTGAAAGTATACAGACTTTAAACAGCCTTTATTTGGATATTATGTTGTCTCTGATCTCCTCATTTTAAACAGTTTTAGTTTTCAGTCTTTAATACTGGAGCCAAATGATGTGACAGTGTTTCATGTCACAGATCGTAAAAGTCGATGAGCTGTTAGCACATCAACCGAAGAGTAATGCTCCCTCCTCTGTCTGAATCTAATCCTTATAAAGTGAGCTAAAAAAAAGCAAAATCTCAGGTATTTCTCAAATGCTAAATGGTAAATGGACTGTTTTTATGCAGCGCTTTTATATTCTGTTGACCACTTCAAAAGAGCTTAACACTGAAAGTCAACAATTACCCATTCACACACACGTTCATATACTTAATTGCAGGGGTGTCAACAAAAAGTGCCAACCTGCTTATCAGAAACAGAACCACGCACGCACACGCACACGCACACGCACACGCACACGCACACGCACACGCACACGCACACGCACACGCACACGCACACACAAGACGATGAATCAGCCGTCTGGGGCAATGCATGAGTTTAGTATTTTAACCAAAGACACTTTAACATGCAGACTTGAGGAGCAGGGAATCGAGCCACCAACCAACAAAAGTTAACACCAATCTGAGAATGACACTAAAAACTTATTTGCAGCAGCTTTATATATTTTAAATCATCATCTGGGACTTTAAGAGTCCCGTTTCGTTACACTTGGAAGCGTTAACTGAGACGGTACGAAGGTCGTATAGGAAAAAAAAACATGCGTTAGAAACAAAATGTCGAATATCTGTGCCCTCATGCTTGTGTTTATGTAAACGGCATATTTTGTTTCAGCAGCATTGCCTATGAGCCTCTCGGGCTAACTGACATCAAGTAACGCTACGTGAGATCACTTTAACCTGGAGGAGGCGGTTTGCACACACACGGTTAAAAAAAAACCCTCCACCTCTATCTCAGCTGCCTTGTATCGCTGCAATAAGCTCCTCCTGCCAAACCTCACAGACTCAAAGGAGCCTGACTGTTACACCGTGACACCTCACATGGCTCGCTCTCCACAGCGTGAGCCTTGCCAAGTGCCCGGTACTTCTCGTTGTGACTTATCTTCTCAAAGACGCCTCTCCAGCTTCACAGGCCTCAGAACTGCAATGCTGTCGAACAGGATGGTCCAGGCATCGTTTCTGACTGCCTCAGCAGCACTCTGTGAGGGGCAGGGAACAGAGGAGGACCTGACCTTTCCTGGAGGTTTTATTATCCTGCTGGACTGTCACACTGACCTCAAATAACAAGGAAAAAGAAATTGGATGTACTAAACTTTGTGTCCGCCAAAATCCGCACAGCTAGTACAACACACATGCACACCGACTCCTCGAAACAGGTTGAAATCATCTGTGAGCTAAATGCCAAAAGAGGCTTAATGATGAAAAATAGGGAGTAACTTTTAATTTAATCTTAGCAACCCCCCAAATATAATAATGATTCAAGTTGGGTTGTTTGAAGAACGCAGAAAGTTTGGGGTGCATTTACCGTCTATCTTGTTTTGGACACATGACATGTTGTTGGCCGGTTCTCTTTGGTCTGGCCTGTTTGCATTGTATATGTCATGCTAATGCAGCAGCTGATGCACTGATGCAAGGGCCACTCATTCTAACACATTTAGGCCTTACAGTGTATTTACAGTACAGTTTTGCACAGTTTGAATCTGTAGGTGCAGCAAGAAGTTGGCTCTGCTGAACTATTTATTATTTCACAAATGACCTTAAAGATGATGTCTGTTTTTCTGTGGATGGATATATAGAGATATTTTTTTTCATTGAAACAGCTAGTGTCAGATAAGAAAATGAGGCCAAACATAAATTATTATCCGTACGCTGTGTCAGAGTGTAATTAAAGTTGCACTGGGAATATAAGCCAATTTGCGTTTGGGTTTGTTGCTTAGTTAAAAAGCTATTTTAAATAACTTCTCACTTCCTTTACAACAAACTGGAGCTCTACATATTTCAGCTTTGCTTTCAAAGGGACCACAGGTGTCAACATCCATGATCTGCATGACCTTTCGCTGAGTCACTCCTGCCGCACGCTGGCCAACACCCACAAAGTCCTTCCAAGCTCTTAGTCATGTCCCTGTTTTGGCTGCACTGAGATGCAGAAACCTGTTTCTGTTTTTTTTTTTTATCACTCTTCAAAGCACACGGATATGACCTTTTTGACGTCTGCTTATAAAGGACAGAAACTTTATTTAAAATGAAGAATATGTCATGGCAACCTTGACAAAAGATCTTTCTTTCACATATATTTTTATCTTGTACCTCCATTCATTGTAATCTGCCGATAAGAGGCAGTAGTTTAAGATGTAAAGATTAGATTTTAAAGAAGTACAGTACAAGTACTTTATATCGGGCATTATTTTTATCGCATAACACGAGCACAAATTTGTGTGTGCCGTGACCGTCACACCCATTAATTCAAAAGAGATAAATATATATGCCGATTTGATCTCTGCACATCCATCTGAAATAATCTTCTTCTTAAAATCGCCTCTCAAAGACTCAAATTAGTTTACGTCGAGAGTGTGTACACCTCTCAGAAGGCGAAATCCAAGGTGAACCGTCCTCAACGTGTAGTGTGGCGCTCCGACACAGCTCTTGATTAAGTGAGTCAATTGGCCCACGGAGGACACTTTTCTCCTATTGACCCCGCTGATGTGTCATCAGCAATAATCTCAGCGAGCGTTTGATAGGAAGTGCTCCTTTCATCGAGCTAAGGCACTGATCTCTACTCCCCGACAACCTCATCTCCCATGCTTCAGGAGAATTGCCAGATGATTTTAAATGAGGGCCAGCTGACACCCTTCAGTAAGTGTAGACGAACCGAACGGCGAGATGTCATTTAAAGGAAGCGATCAGCAGGAGTTGAGCACAAAGCAGGGAACTGTCTGTCTGTCTGTCTGTCTGTCTGTCTCTCCATCTGTCTATCTGTGCACGCTCCTGTATCACAAAGTGAGTTCAGCTCAGTCAGACTCTCTTTGTTTCAGTTATCTGGGCTTCTTGAAAGTGAGCGTTGATGATACGGCTGAGGCTGGTTATAAAAAGTGGCTGCATTATGTGTGAGCTGCGAGCGCGCTCTCATGTTTATCAAAAACACACTGAGGTCTGTGACCAAAATTAAAACCACTCACGCAGCTGTGCTGAGCGTCAGCAGAGATGAGACAGAAAGCCTTTCGTGTTTTCTGTTCCAGCCACTTAGACTACGTCTGCAAGAGGGATTTAAAGTGATGAATCTGATATTTATGCGAGAGAGCTCATGACTTTTGTAAAACAACTCCGGTCTTAATTGCCTCTGATCTTCACACATGCTTAGCCTTATTTTGATATTATCTGTTTTTGTATGTTTTTTCTTTTGTTCATTTCCTGAATTTTTTATATTGTTTTTTTCTGCATCCTTCATGTTGCCACCTTGGCCTTGTCTCTGTTTCATAATTAGCTCCCAATGTCAACAGACTTTTCTCTTTAAATAAGAAAGAAAGCAGTATCACAGGATCATGCTGTATCACATACCAGATGAAATTATTATAAACTACATATAAATAAAATGGTACAAGCAAAAAAAATGGTGATTTGAATGTATGAGATTATGTCCTAGGTTTTTATTCTGGCCTGATTACACTAGTTACACCACCAGAGACACTTATATTAAAATCTAATACTACAACATGACCATTCTATTGCAAAAATACTGACATTATTTTTTAATTCAGTTCTTTATGCTTAATTTCTTCGGCAAAAGCTAAAAAGCTTTTAGCTGCAGAGTGATTAAGAAATTTACTACTGGCATTTCTATTCATATATTTAACATGATCTTTCCATTATGATGAATAAATGCACAGTAATTAATACAGAATGTTATTAGTTTAAAGAAACACTGTTTCACCTGCTGAAGTTAAACACCTACAGAGAGATGAAGATAAAGAGTCTACATGCTGCATTATTTTATATTCCATTATTAAAAGTCATTACATAATTGAATTATTTTACATTTAAAAGGGATGGGCTGCCTTAATGTTGATGCACAGTGAAATGATGACTGTAAAGTAGAGTTTACTCTGTTCACTGTCACCATGTTCCTCCGAGCTTCGCAGATATTAACAGAATGTTGTCATGGTGACTCATACCAGTTTAAAATTAGCGAGATTTGTGACAAAGTTTGAAATAAGCCCCCAAAATTTTTTTATCAGTCTCTTAATCTTGGTTTTTGTAGCAGCTACGGCTTCTCTCCCTTGGTGGCTCACCAATATTATAGTGACGCAAACCGACACAAATTAGACCACGGACCCCAGTTTGATGAGGTTTTTGTCTGAGATCTGTTATTATTTTTTTCACACAAAGTGTTTAATGGCCAAAGTTGTCATACATCTGTATAACTTTGCTCATAATGAAAATAAGTGATTCTTTTTACAAGGCGACCCCTTGAATCCCTCAACGGCCCCCTGGGGGTTCCAGGGCCCCCATTTTGAGAACCACAGCTCCACAATACGAGTCCGTCAAACCGCATCTGAAATAAAAGGACCTTTTATATTAATGCGAGAGAAGATCAATCATTTACACTTCAAACACACTCTGTAATTACACTGTGATGATTATTTATTTTTAGAGAGAGACCAGACGAATGTGTTGATAAATAATGGATTGTGTGTCCAGACATGTTGGTCACAGTTCAGACTCTCATACTCAGTGGTTATCGCATTTCTGCTCTCCTTTTGCTCCTCACATACTGTGATTTTATTTCATGTTCCGCAAGTTGAATAGATGACAAGTTGATTAAAGTCATTAGAGGCTTCTGCTTTGTTTTTCACAGACTGACTGACGTCACCGTTTCAGACGGCAGAGGCAAAGAAACAGTGATGTCAGAGATTAGACGAACATGATGCAGATTAGCTGAAATAAGTGTAACAACCAGTGCAATTTCATACTAAGGGGACAGAAAAAACAAATAAAACAGACGTTTAAAGTCAAACAGTTCAACATAACAACCAAACCAACCCGTAAACTAAATCAGGACATTAACACTGAACAATTCTGCAAAACCCAGAATTATTTAAAAATTCCATAATTTCTCACATTTACTGTAAGTTAGGACTAAATACTTAAGGTTTTTCACATTGTGTCCTGCACCAGAAAGTTTTTGAACAATTAAATTTTCCTTGAATTGATCCATATTAATGCTTCTTTTTACTTCTACCTCGCGATAGCTCATAGTGAAATATACTTTATCTTCCCCTACAGACATCTAACAGGTTTAGTTGGGCTTCTGCATCAGTCCAACATCCCTAGCATGCTAAACCCCATGCATCCTCCATTAGTGGCAAATGAGCACCATAATATTATGTATTTAACACGTGCAAAAGGCTTTTTTCGGCCCAAGTATTTACTAAAAATACAGCATATCTACCAGCTACTACAAATTAATTCTAATTGGAAAAAGGAACTTACCAGTTATGTACTGTTAAAATGTTTTTTTGCCACATATTCTATTTATTGCCTTTTTAATTTTATGCTAACTGTTTTTTCCCTCATGCACATTGGCTAGCTCGCTTACAAACAGCCATGGTAATGAGCTCACTGGTCAGCTGAGAGTGTTTCTTAAAGTCCTCACGCAGAGACACTTTGGCTCATAACTCCTGCACTGGTTGTGTGGGTGTTGTCATGTTGACAAACAGTGTTTTTATGCCATTTAGCATATTTATTCATTCATTTTGACATTTACTGTTGAGAAAGCAGATGGTCGGACTCTTGGATACAAGTTTCTGGCACCCCAAGGATTTGCTGCATCGCTTACACCAATATGTTTGTCAGAGCTTTTAAACGTGCACCTTTTCAATCAATGACATATGAACACTATTAAAGCAGTGGTATTAAAAACTAAATCACTCCCAAACAAGGGAATTTGCATGTGCATATGTACCTCCATATAATTCCTTGCATTTACTTCAGTGTGCATAAAGTTCCAGATGGTTGGAGTTTACAGCATCACAAGAAATCATTGAGAAGTCCTGTATGCAAAAATAACTTTCAAGACTCCCCAGAGTTCCTGTAAGAATAAGTAAGGTTAAGTGAACAAATGTCAAGATGAGTTGAAACTCAGCGTCTACTCCTCTTCATTGAGCTACAAGGTCATGTGTTACAAAGATACAGTACATTCAAGACAACTGTTTGGCCTTGCCAAAGGGCCGTTTGTGAAGAATCAAAGATAAAACAGAATTTTGAAAGCTAATATTCAGTCGAAATTTTATCAAGGTTGAACATTTGCAGTTTTATCTGAAAGTATCAGTAAATAGCATATTATAAATCAGCTTTCAGGTTTTTACCATCAAATCCTGCTTAGCAGCCCCTGAGACCTGCCTTGGCCTTTCCTTGTGTTGCTCCTGCTTATTTGGCTCGATTGTGAAAGATGCTACACCTGTATTTAAAGAGAAAACAAGCATTGATATCATGACTATGAGTCACAGGTATCAATTAGGCTACTCCTAGCTCTCTATTATAATCAAAAATGCAATCTGCAAGTCTGGGAATGACAAATGAATTCCAGCAGTGGTTGCCCTTGATCGTGTAGTTACGGAGGGGAGGGGAAGTGTTTAGAGCAGCACGGGCAGGAGCTATGACCTGTGGTAATAAGCATGTGATGAATCCAGACCAACGCCGGGCTTCTCGGGGACACAGTGGAACACTCAAGATGGAGGAAATTAAAGAGTTGTAATTATGTTTTCCTGTGGGGCTGCAGCAGCGACAGCCAGATATTCATCAAGCGGCGCTGCAGCAGGTGTGACTGCGGCACGCTCGCACTGATTCATCATCAGAGAGCGGCTCTTTCGTCACCTTTTCCCATGGAGTTCTTTTCTCTCATTGAGCTGTTTGATTTTCATGACGCATTGATCATCATTTCCTTCTAAACATGCACAGGCTGCTGTGGTTGGCTGGAGGGTGGCTGTCCGTACGCTGTGCCCCAGCTTGGAGACATATTGAGCCGTCCCAGTGAGCAGATGCCTACGAAATCTAATTCAGGAGACTTGCCAGTATGGAAAACAGTCTTGTCTCTGCCCTAGTTTCCTTACTGCTATGAAATCATTGATGAGGAAAAGCCAACTCATGCTGGCTTTAGCCAGAAGCAGCTAATGCTGCAGGCAACAGCCCATGCCTGACCCTTCAATCACACTTAATGCATCAAATGCGTCAGCCACTGATGAAAGGGCATACATTTCAAATGGAAAATCCTAATTTACTGCAGATGCTTTCAAGAAGAATTCAGATTTATTCTCGACATTTGTTTGCATCTATGTGTGATCTACGTGTTCATGAATACGGATAGTGAATGTACTGTATATGTGGATTTATGAATAAATGAATAATTAATTGATTGTGTATGAATATGTATGCACTTGCATATGCTTTCATTTTTCTCCCTTTCAAGTTCTGTATTATTCTGTGTCGCCTACTGACATATTCACATATTGTTCAGAGATTGGCGGAATACATCAAAAAATGTCTTGTTTAAAGTTAGAAATACTTGCCCATAAATGTGTCAAGATAAAATACAAAGAAATGTTATGAGAAAATGTATTAATTTAAAAATAGTTGAAACCAGATGATAAAATGTGTCTAAACTTAGAATAAAATATATAAAATAATAAATGTATATTATTTTTAACATTTTTTATACATTTTCAAAATCAGAATTTTCAAAATATGTAAATGTTAATTTAAATACAGTTAGACTTACTCAATTACTGCCTGAAGATGTTTGTTTAAATGGATTAATCATATCTCCAGTGTCTTACAATGCAATGACAGCTTCTTCTTTGTATTTAAGATTAAAGCTATAATCTCCTGCACTGGATATATGGTAATTGGGTGTCATCTTCAAAGTTTTTAAAGCATAACACAATTAACAAACCTGGTATCTGCTCTACAGCAAGTCTCATCGCAGCTGGTTTTTCAGGTTGACAATGCAACTGAAGCCTCTCACACAGGAAGTGACTCTGTTCCCAACATTTTTGTACTTGAGAACCTGATAAACTTTTCAACTTGTTCAGCGGCTAATTGAAAGAAACAACAAGCTTTCATGTGATCGTCTGCATCAGATGCACAAGAGAAGCGGCGTCAGTCTGATGTGGCGAAGACGTCACAACAGAGTCAGAACAGGAGAGTGAACGTGGGTTCATGAGAAACAATGAAAGGACGAGAAAAGATTCAAAGAAGACACTTACTTTTTGGACAAAAAAATGTAACAGCTGATAACAAAATTTTCAGCCAGCTGTCGAGACTAATGACTCTTAGAAAGGATGACCTTAGCTATTGTAGTTTTCTAATTATATATTTAATTAAACTAATACATAAGGCCTGTAAATTTGCAAAACTTTCTATTAAAGAAAAGAACGGGAGAATAATCACTTTTCAGCCATCTGGAACTTGTCCCACCTACCATAACCACAGCCACACGAGCAGCGATTAGGTTCCTCACACACTCACACACATATGTTGAAAAGTTAATAGTTAGTTTTCGGGTGCTACGCCAAACTGTCCTCATTAGAGGAAGGCCTGGCTTGCATCCACACAGTGACAAAATCTCCCCAGTAAGACTTGCTACTTTGAGCTGCGCCACAAATTTCAAAAAGCAATTGATCGCTTTCCAAAAGGAATACTCAGCAGATTCACAACAGTATGCAATCTCTCAGAACTATCTGTGCCTTCACTCAACTCTCCCGAGCACCTGGAACATTCATAAATATTCCCAAAATCATCCTTTAGCCTGCATCATAAAAGTATTCACATTGGAGGAGAATATAAACGAGCAAATTTCCACCGGCTCCCTCTTCTTTGATCCTGAGCTTCTTGTCCGCATGCAAAGGCATTAGCAAACTGCTCAATCTGATGCTGATCCATTAATCTTTAACAGAACACTGTCTGAAGATAAATTAAGGAAATGGCTACTTTGGCAAGCAAGACAGCTCTCAATCAGGAGCTGCAGGTGTGTTTGAGATGGATGTTGCAAATAAAGCTCAGAATAATCTCAATGGACTGATTAACATCATCACAGGAGTTCTGAACGGGGTACTGAGGATGCTTCCCCCGGAAAAGCCAAGAATCAGAAGTTATCAAGTAACAGCAGAGAAATGATGTTTATACCTCATCAGTGTTTGACATCTATTTTCACTTTTTTTTTTTTTTTTTTTTGCCTCTGAAAAATCAATTTTCCTCACCTGACTGTTTTTGAGTTGCAGAGAACTTGAAAATGAAGATGATGGTGCATGCAAAATCCTTTTCCTATATGCAGCCACTGTGGCGCTATCTGGAATAACTTTCATATCCTCGTGATTGACAGCATGACTGAAGACGCCTCATGATTAGGGAGGGTTTATTCCCCACACATGCTCACAAATGGAGCATGGTTTGGCAAAACAAAGATTTGGCAAACAAGAATACCTAAAGGAGTTTTCTCTCTCCACAGCAGAGGAGGTGGGATGGGAAAAGAGAAATTATTTTTATCCTGTGCATTAAAAATCTTTAGTGTGCATTGACTTAAGAGGTTGGGATTTATGGATTATATTTAGATTACACTTATTTTTATACAACAGAGTCCCGATGCAGCAGCAGTGCAGCAGCAAAGTAACATTCCTAGGTTGACAATAATACCAAAAACAAGCTTCCTATCAAGAATAAAACCCAAAATGTGTAAAAATAATACTGATTAGATTGCTGGCTGGCAATTATAAAACAATATTCTGTTCTGACCCGTGCAGTTATGAAATAAAACTAACTGCTATTATGCTTTTATATTAAAGCCAATTGGTTGATGGCTGTTTAGGGATCTTTCTAGTATCGGACGGAGCACTTTTTACTTTTTTTTTTTCACTGCTTGAGTACTGAATTGAGAATAAAACCAACAAATACTTTGTTCCAGCAAAAAAAGGCAACTTGCATTTCTGTCCACATCACAGATGCCGTACTTAATAAAATTGGCTTAAAAAATGTTATGAACAAGGTTTTCGATAAATAAAACCAATCTAATTTTATGTGCTTAAAAAAATGGTCATTTGTGCTTAAAACAAGATAAAAAGGCTGCTTATTGAACTGAAAGAGGACCCTTTTCTCATACAGCATAAAGCAGCTGAGGACAGCAGACACTTTCTGGTTTAAACATATTCAACATTATTTTCTGTGCAGATTGAGGTTGGAGAGTTCTGTATTAAATTATTTACATTTGCAGTTAGTTTTCAGTTTAAAACACAAGACGCTTGTCAGTAAATATGAGTGTTAGCGAACTTGTTTGTTTCTCCATGATTTTTAACAGTGCAGTGGAAGCACTTTTAAGCAGCTTCTTTAAATAAACACCCAACAGTGTTTGTACCAGGAATCAAAACATGTCAGTCAAGACTGAAATCAGCTCATTTGAAAGCCTTGGGTTACTACGTTCAACAACAATAAATTCACCTAATTTGTGCTAATTTTGCCATTTGTTTTGCTGTGTTTTCTTTACCCTTTAAGCTTAAAATTCAGTGCTTTCTTCATTGTCTTGATTGTATTATATGTTTCATTACATGAGTTGACTTGTGGTAGTTAGATCTCTGTCCATGGTGCTGAAATATGAGTGAGCATATATGTGATGAAAGGCATTTTTATGCTCTCCCATAGTTGGCCTCTACATACAAACAGGCATTGTGAATGTGTGTAGAAAAGGGCTCCTGCATAAGTTTATTTTTTGGCTACAACAACAGCTCATAGCTCATAGCTGTCATGCCAAAGCCAAATTATTCAGACTGTTTAGAAATCTTAAAATCAAATCAGACATCAGGAGGACATCTCAGTTAAAAGTATTTATCATCAAACTTACTTTTGCAGAACTTTGAGTCTGTTCAGATCTGCAATAAAACAAAAGAGAGGAAAAAGAGGTTTGCACAGGCTGAGCTTCGGTGTGATAAACATTATAAACAATCTTCTCTCTGTTTCATGATTCATATTTGAAATATTGTCAATATCTCCATGACCCGAGGGCCTGGAGCTGTGCCATGATCTCAGCCTGTGTGCTTTCTAGTTTTATACACTGTAAGCGTTTACCTCATTTCTTCATTCTGAATCTATGCTCTGAAGGCCTAACTTGAGTTAATTTGAACCAATCAGTGCTTCTACTAAAGCTGTGAGTGCAGTGCATGTTTAAAAGCCAAAAATGAGACATTTTCATTTACACTGGAATAAAATGCCCCATATCTTTTTAGGTGGAGCTTCAGGTTTATGACTGTCCTTTTAGTTTTTAAGTGTGTTGATGGGCTTGTATTTGACAAAAGTCCTCAGATTACACAATCACCATATCAGGCAGGTGGTTCGTCCAAAGTGGATGGTCCACCTGTTACACAAATGACCCTCTTGCTGGCTGCACTTATTTTGCTGGCAAATGTTTTACATTTTAAAAAAAGGCCTGTTTGGTTCCCATTCTGCATGCAGATGAAACACTGATCCCACCTGCTGCCAGTCGTTGTATAACCAACCTGTTAAATGCCCACACCAGAAAAGGCATCCATAATTGTCCTGTTCTTTGATGCACTGTACTTTATGCAGCACATTGTCAACATTATTAAATATACAGTGGGCTTTATGTGCATGATTTGTGTGAATTTTGCAAAGTCTTCATCTTCTTTCTCTTTTTTTCAAACACCATCAAAGGTGTGTTACATTATTTGCTCTCAGATCACATCACGAACATCCTCTGAACCAAATTACAGGGCTCAGCTGGATTGCAATGGTGACAAATCCCCATAACTCTCACCTCTCCTGGGCAGCATGTGGGTCACCAGTTGTCGGAAAACGCAGAAAATACGACCCTTTATGGTAATAAATGTAAGTTTGATTCACACACATTGTTTAACAAGGTAGATTATTTACACATATGCATGCTTATATTTTCTGAATACAAATTTGTTATAAGAACATGGCAAATTTCATTTGAGATATGCTGGAGCCTGAACTGTGTCCCGGCCCTCACGTGGATCCAAAATATTCAGTCTGTAGGCTATGTTCAGATCAGCATTTGCCAGCCTTGTGTCACAACCTGAATCTTTATATGAGAAGACGTGGAGCAACCTGCCAAGAGAAAGATCATGGTCGTGTGACCACGGATGTCAGTATTTCGAGACTCACAGGATTCTGCAAAAAACTATCTCCTACCTCTGTTGTGCCCCCAGACATGACGAGAAAGAGGAAAGTAGGAGGCTGTTCATCTGACTGCAAGCTCAAAGGAACAATTTCTTCTTCTTATAACAAATTCATACAAAAACTCAAATGCCCTCAAGAAGACTCCGAAATCCTAATTGGAGATGTTCAGTTGCTACGGATTAAACAAGTTTCCTACAGTAACAATTACAGCAAGGCACCTATATGCTAAAATCTTTTTAGATTATTTTTTCAATAAAATCAAGTAAGAATAGAGGGATTTACTCAAACATAATCAGTGCGTGGTATTCTTGTCTATTCCATGATGATTCCTTATGTTGTGAATATTTGCAGGATTTGTTTTATTATTTAGTTAAAACACTTTCTTAATCAAAGCACAAAAAAGTGTGAGAAAGTAATCTGTTAATAATAATCTAATCAAATTAAAAGAAATGACCGTGCCAGAACCTCCTGGATGTGAATGTGAATATATGCTCTGCTGCATCTGGGTCAGGCATCTCAGCATGTAACCTACAACAGATTTTTGCCCAAGCAGCATTGTAATCTCTTTTATTACAAATAAATAGAACACTTTTCTGTGTGGCATCATTATATATGTGAGCATTATAATTTTACTTTAAATTTGCTGTTATTATGCCATCATGAAGCACATTGTAAATCAGACACGTGGCCTCCAGGACAGGCTCTCCAGTTGACCCCCAGGGGGAGCTGTGAGCAGCTAAAGCTCTCCTCTAATGCACACTGTCCCCTTATAATCTGAAGTTATACATTTTAAACACATGAAAAACAAAGCTGAACTCTTCTTCTGCATTTTTTATAAAGAAACAGCAGTTACTCAAGGCCACCACAAATTTCATGACATTTAACAAGATGGTGTCTGAAAATTGTGACTCACTCCTTCAACCTCAGGCTTAATTTGACTCATCTTTACAAGTCTGATCATATAAGCCTAATTACGGTGTTAAATTTTAAAAATGAACTCCATCTTATTTGGGGTCACAGCTGTAGAATTGTAATCAAAATCTTAGAACTCTATATAACAAGACATGGATTATAAATATACCTTTTGCTTTAAGCTCTTTGGCAGAATGAATGATACTTTTCATGTCGCTTGTTCTTCCATTTGTAGAGAGCAGCAGTGTGTATTGTAGGCTTCTGCTGTAGCCCCCTTGATGTCAAAGAGCCAATAAAACCTGGATCACAAGTGTTCAATCTACTATGAGTCATGCATCCATTTTAAAACCACATATTTTTCCAGTCCTAGATATTTCCTTATTCCAGCCAATAGAGAGGATTTGTCTTTGTTAGCATTAGACTTTTGTTAATCATTTTTTTTCTGTAGGTGTGTGCTTCACAGGAAATTGCCTCCCCTTCTCTTTTACACAGACTCTTTGCTTTGATAAGACTTTAAATTGGATTTAGGTCTTTTTATCCTATAAAAAATATATATGTATATTTCCATATCTTTCTGAAGTGACAAACCGAGCCTCCAAGAAAACATTTTTAGAAGTGATAATAGAAACTGTGACACACACAAAAAAAAAAATTTGGCTTCCAAAACATGAATGGGTAAATGATGAGGGCTTAGGTCTGTCCCTAAAAAAAAAAACAAAACAAACATGAATGCAGGTATGCTGTTCTTACACAGACAGTTGTAGTGGAGAAAATGCTTACAGGATGCTCCAGGAGTTATTATCCATCCCCAGCAATCAGTCAGTGTTTATTCTTCCACCTGTCGCTGTTCGGTACCCGTTGTGACTCGCTCAGAGAGGATGTGCAAACATAACAGAAGCAGGAAATTAACTGAAAACCAGACAGAGATATTCTCTGACAGTGTGGGTTTGTCATTCCCATTCAGTTTGTCAGCGGTGACTCCAGTGCAGAAATTAGACACACACCTTCTCCCTGTCTCTCCATTAATGGATGTGGAGCATCTGTCATGTAAGGGAGCATTTGTAATAATTGGTCATGGGATAAAAACGCCTTCATGTACAGCGCTGGTTATTAAAATTACTCTGGTGTTAGCGTTTTTGAACGAGATGATCGTTAGTTTGGATATAAGTTCTTACATATCAACCCATGACAGGTGAGACATTGGGAAAAACAACGTCCAGATTCGAGTGACTGAAGATCGTGTCATCACAGCACCGTGTTCAATTACTGTGCCCATATTGCGTGGCTAATTAACTATGTGCTGGCAAATCCAAAAAAAAAAAAAAAAACAACCAGAGATGATTCAAAGGGAGCTGAAAGAAAGACAACACATTAGGAAAATCTGGTGTTGGTAATAAATAAACTTTTTGTGTTTTTACGGATGAAATTGTTGTTGTTTTGTAGTTTTCCACTGTAGTTTTCTTTCATGGGCAAAGGTTGACGCCAAATCATGTGCACATTTGCTTTTTAGCCCTCTAACACCTCTTAAAAGGGGATGGAAAAAAGGAAACCACGGTAAAATCGGAAGCATACCAACACGGATTTTTACCAACACTTGTCTACCCTTTCTGCTATCTAAGCTTTCCCTTTCAGTTTCAATTGGACATAAATCCTACACGTGAGCATAAGAAATGGGTTAAGTCCCCTATCTATGGTCAAACCCCATTCAGAGGGGATTTTGGTTGCAGGCAAAGCACTGACTTACACATGTGTAAGCAGGAGAGAGAGAGCGAGCGAGAGAAACTTTTTTTTTTTTTTTACTTTAGTCCTCAATTGGTTCTGCTGCTTGTTGCCTAGTAACCGCAATCCCCTTTGAAAGGCACTCTTCCTTGCTCAAAATATCACTAAAGATATATTCACATTCTGTCTACCAGACACTCTTATTGACAATGGGACAAAAAAAAAAAAAAGAACGTCCATTTTGGAGAAACAATGCCATGCAAGACGTTCTTTTTTTTCTTTTTTTTTTTTAAATTGTAATTTCTTTCCTTGAAAATGGTCCTGTTTTTTTTGCTGTGTTTTTCGGGAGGCTAAGCTCCAC
>JAQNCA010000032.1:19535885-19559322 GCA_029783725.1 Acanthurus tractus | reverse complement strand
TAGAACAAAGGTGAAGTGCTGGCTATTGTGGTAAAAACACACCAGAGCTGTAGCTATTTTTGGCTAATTGTATTCTGAATTACCTGTATTGTCATATTGCAATGTGTGCTGTGTGTATCGTATCTTATTCTGGAACTTCCTAAATCTAAATTCCCATAAACTGTAGCTGTAGTGTATTGTGGTTTTATAATAATAGAAGCTTATGTTTGACGCTTGTTTTGAAATCCTCATCCATCCGGTACAACACATTAATTCCTGTTATTTGTGCAGATTTGTACACAATTTGAAAGTCAGCTTTGTGAAGAAAGTGTTGAACTACATGGTACAGTCCTCATAAAATGCAAGGAAGAGTATAATATCTTAAAATATGCAGGGAAATGAAAAAGAGAAACCTCAGGGATGAATAAGGACTTTTGCATCAGTTGATTTTTGACCCATGAATTAATTTTTTAAAATACTTTTTTGTTGTGCGTTAAAAAATAAATAATAAGGATGTTGAAAATATATATGAATATTAAATCTTTTGTTATAATGACACATTTTATTGCTTCCAAACATGCCAGGAAGTCGCCTTGTAAGATAGCTGCTGTTTCAGAAGCCCTGAAATAAAAACGACTTGCTTATCCCAGGTCTCCACCCCTTCCTTTCCTTCCTCCTTTTAAAAAAAGAAACCTCTTCTTGTGCTCGTGTACACCAACCCAAGATGAGTTAACCCTAGGAAATGGAAGTGCAGCCCGTGAAATGTACAAAACTCAACCAATCACAGCTTTATTCTCACTTTTGAATGCCGTTAAGAGGATTCAATACAGAAAATGCCCCCAAAGGTCAAGCCCATAATTACACTCCTTTTACCTAAGTGAAGAGCATGTCACAAATCCAATCATCATGTGAATGAGGGATACCCAAACTCCAAGTGAAAATGAGTTGGTTTAAGAACTATGCTCTTGCATTATTGCACTTGCATTTTCCACAGCGAGGCACGAAGCACCCTCGGTGACCAGTGTCTCAGCCAAACCATAATTGATATCCGTCTCTTGGTGGTGTTTACCAGCAGGATTCAAAGAAGTGGCTGAATAATGATGTGTGTTTTTTTTAGATGTACTGGCAGCATTCATCGTGTGCCACCTTACTGTACAACACAGACACGTCTGTTTTATCTCCAGGGTCGAATTACAAAGTGAAAAATCTCTCTGCCTTGATTTCTGGTTTATTCGCTTCTGCAACCCCCTCACATTTCTGCCTCTATGGGAAAAAGAGGTAGACTAAATGCTTTATGCGATATAGTGAGTGTGAATTTTCCCCTCGCAGTAAAAAATCTGGTGCCAAAGAACTTTCCTTGTTGTTGCGATGATTTTCAGTGGGATGCTGCTGTGGTCAAATGATTAGCTGGCATGTGGGATTGGCAGCAAAAAGTTTTTTTCTCAACATGCACTCCTGAGGGAATGCCTTTCTCAGGCAACAAGTCAAAAACCTTCCAACCTCTCAAAAGAATAACGATCCCATGGGACAGCCGGCAGCTTCCTGTTAAGAGTTTGTTTGTATTGTTATTCCTTACACAGCTAAGTCTGCCTTTAAAACTGTTTTTTTTCCACTGAGCACAACACAGTTGGATTTATTTTTAGGTACGCAGACGCACAATGGTGGCACTTAGAAATATGAACGGTACTGTAAATGAACCAGCACGCGCTCAGTGTTCACTTTGCAGCAGCAGAGGATGTGATAACAGCACTGAATATTGATTTAGAACAGAAAGTTTAGCCATCAGATGAATGAAATTGGTCGGACAGATTTGAGGCAAATATGAATCAGCACAAATGTCAACATACTTTGGTGGTAATTGTTTATTTCCCTCCTCTCTCACTGAGTGCACGTCATTTTCTTCAGAAAACGTATGTTTACTCCAAAAAATTAGGATAATTCACTTCTTTAAAAATGTACCTTTTGCAAATTTATTGTATTGAATTAAAAGAGAAACCAGAGCAAACTGTGATATTGTCAAACTAGAGGCATCTCTGTGGTAAAATACTCATTGTTAATGCTTAAATCTGCTGCAAGGCAGGTACTTGTTAAGTAAAGTCACTGCTGTAGTCTGATTTTAAGGGGCAGAAAAAAAGGTTGAACCCCTGCAGATAACAAATTAGTCACTTGCTTTTCTTTCTTCTCAAAGCAGTAAAACATAATTCAGTCTGTATCTGCATGTGTCATTGTGAAGTTGTGAGAACAAAGTCACGTTTCTCTCAGAGCTCCATCATGAAAAACTTGCTCAGCAGAGCAGATTGTGCCGTGGCTCCATTCTGGTGACAATAGCAAACACCCTCCTTATGAAAATCTGCCTGCTGATTCTGCCAGAAGGGCAGCATGTGTGAGGTCGTAAACCTCCCAGGGACCCCTGTAAAGACCCCCTGAATTGTTGTAAAATAAAGTCTCTCCTCGTCAATTGAGTGTTGTTAGGAAACCAAAGCGATAATGAAGGATTACCAAGTGCTTACACTTCCGTGTTGGAAGCCATGTTAAAAATGCAGCGCAGACGACTTCACTGCATGATGCCAAAAACAAAATTACAGTCTGTTTTTATTCTTATTTTTAGGTCATGATTAATTTGTGGTGGTGCAGGTCTTGTGCTGCAAGTTAATTCATGCAAAATAAGCTAGACTATTGAATTTATGAATAACATCATCACAAAAGATAAAATGGTCGTGCGTGCCGGCCCAAAGCTAAAATTCAACCATGCTAAAAAACACAGTTGTCTTGATATGACAATTATTCGGCTTGCATTTTTCTAAGCTTATATAAGCTAATTAAATATGAATATTCTTGTAAGAAATTTCAAACCTGTCCAAAACTGAATGTTTCCTTTAGCTTGTTTCATCCACCAAAATCAAATCTACACAGAAATGTGGTGAGTTTCTTTGCTCTGAAGTATTTTCTGTTCATGACATTATTTTGTCAGCTTAATGTCTCCTAAAGCTAGTTTGTCATGTTTGTACCTTGAGGGAAGAATATGGTCAAAACTCAAATGACTCACCTCTATCCGCCTAAGGTTGTCCCTTTTAATTTGGATCATGGCTTCTTTGGTCTGGTGAGGGCATGCTGAACGGCAAGATAGCTAAAAGCCAGTCTGTTTGTGTTTTGTGGTCAGGGAGGTTCATGCTGAGCGGCAAAGTTCACCTTTTCAGCGAGTTCATTTTGTGGCATCCCGGAGGCTAGTCCCTCAGATTAGCACAGTTGGGATTATCCCGCCCAGCCAACGTTGATCCTTTCTGGTTGAGAGAGGAAATGCAACTGCACCCAGTGCAAGGCAGTGTGGTTGGAAGCAGAGTCAGAAAACTTGGCTGTGAGGATTAAGTGTGGACTTACAGCAAAGACAAAAAATTAAAAAAAAGATTTAATGGCAGTGTTTTAAAAAATGACTCGCAGATATTTTAAAAATCTATTGCAATCCTTCTTTATGGTTCAGAATAATTTGCAGAATTATTCAGATGCACCGCCCTGCCAACTCTAAAATGTAACCCTTACAATATAAGCATAACAACACCCCTCAAATCTTAAAAAAAGGTAGCTTGTAAGGGCATTTGGACATAATGGCCGGATCAAGTGTGCCACATTAAGTTTGAAAGTAAACAACTAGAGAAGTGGAGTGTCATCATACTGTGCAACCTGCTGACCTGCATCCCTCTGGTCTTGTAAGCAGCGATGTTTACAGTGTTTTAGCCAGGAGGCGTGTGCTGTAAGAGAAAAAAAACAGACCCTAACCTACAGTAGTTTAGATTCTCAGGCAGTGCTGAGGTCTGTGTAGGACACCACCAGCATGTTGAGGAAGTTCAAAGTGAATTTGACATCCAGGGTCCATCACTGTGTATTTTTTTTATTTTTTTTTAGTCAGTGGTGGGGTGTCAGTGGTGGGGTGACAGCCCTGTGCATTATACATGCAGCACAACTATAAAAACAGAATGAAGGAGTAACTGCATGAGGTGATAGCTTTCACTTCGTATGCTGACAGGTAGTTTAGACTAACTGTATGTTTGGAGGCAGATATGACTGCCTCTATGTATGACTTATATATTTCACAGCATAGGTTTCTCATTGCTTTTGCTCTCCACTTGCCAGGGTCCAGACCTTTGCATGGGCCTACTCCTTTTTAAGAGTGTGGTATTGCAACATTAAGCAGCAGCTCCTCTTGGTCTTGCATTAGAAATACATGAGCCAGTGTGTGCTCTTCTTCACTCACTATGTTTCTGTATCCAAGCTGTCAGATGTCAGTATGTCAAAAAATGTCATAAAGACATTCCACTTGCACGGCAGTTCCAGTGGGTGTGAACTGTGT
Organism: Acanthurus tractus; assembly: GCA_029783725.1. Lineage (NCBI taxonomy): Eukaryota > Metazoa > Chordata > Actinopteri > Acanthuriformes > Acanthuridae > Acanthurus > Acanthurus tractus. The sequence continues at coordinate 19,554,998 of JAQNCA010000032.1, read as the reverse complement.
GTTGAGTGAATAGAGGGTTAAACGCTGCAGTCCTGTAATTGTAGTCTCAATTGAAATGCAATGATTGTTCTTGTCAGCAAAGATGACTGCTCTACCTCTGGTGTATATTTAAGAGGTGTCAAACAGGATGCCTATTGCTTCCAGGAGACTTTGTTGACGATGAAAATAATTGCTTTGGATGGCTTTCAAATTTAAAATGCCAAAGGCTTTTATTGGTAATGCGTCACAGTCAAAAGTCCATGACAACATGCCCTTCTCTGTCATTCATTGTCTGTAACAGAGCCAGTACTACAGTTTATACAACAAAGGATCTATTTGTGGTGAAGATTTAAAATAAAATGCTTCATTTGTAGGGAATAATCTCAAGTTCAAAGATGCCACGTTCACATTTTTTGATGTGTCAGTGTTGTTGCAAGGAAAACATGCAGAGAATGAAAGATCACATAATTACAATAGTCCACAATGTCATCAAATCCCACAACATCACACTACTGAGCCTTATTATTTTTATAATAATTATAATAATAATAACAATAACAATAATAATAATAATAATAATAATAATAATAATGATGAAGCATATGTATGAAGTCTGAATGTGATTCATGGAAAACTGAGGATATTGAATAATACAATGCCGTGTCTGCAAGCAAAGCGTTAGATGTTCTCACCTGTCGGAATGTGATTCTTTGAGCTTTGTGCAAAATCCTCAGCAATCTGTAAGTGGCTCAACTTCTCTGCATGACCATATTCAGTTCATAGAACAAGTCTACTTATCTCCTCAATCCTAATATGATTAGTCCTCTCAGCCTTTCCCATCGCGCTCCTCAAAGTTTTTTAAACACTTGGAGCTAAAAGAGGCTCTGCAGAACCAACACGGCAGAAACTGAATCTTGTATCTTGTCTATCGAGTGAAATTAGAACAGCAGCATAGCTAATAGTGTTTAAAATACACACGAGAGTGAAACAGTTATTGTTACAACATAATAGTGTTTATCTTTTTTATCACCAGCAGACAAGATTAAATGATCTAATTTCAGTTAATTTGGTAAACTCGCACAACTGCATAGCACAGTATGTCAGTAACTAAATGCCTTAAAGTGCAGACAGAACTACAGATCAGATCTATAATCAATGTTCGTGTAACATGAGGCTAATGAGTGTGGTTGTCATGCTATTTACAAAAATAAATCATTTTTAAAATTTTAAGCTCATTGTATGACAGTGAATGTCACAGCGTGTTCTAGCACTTTGTGTTGACCCTGACTGTGTCGTCTGCAAAAAACATTCCACTTGTAATGCATTAATATTTGCAAAGACACATCTTAACTCAGTGCTCGACTCTAACAAATAGTTTTCTTAGCACACTGAAGCACAGACATGGAAAAAATGTCCAGTTTTACTTTAATTATGGTATAGGAAAGACCTAACACCCACCTGTGTGCAGCAGTATAGACTTAATTTGCATCTTAGTTTGTGGTCATGTTTTTATTGTTATAATCTCTTGTTAGTAGAAGAGCCAAAGGTCTTTTATATTTTTAGGATTATCTTAAAAAAGCTGCTGCTTTAGTCCCCAAACTGCAGTTTTTAGCCATTGCTACTGCTAATAGATGCAGGCCTACAAGAAGAGGATGAGCAGTAGCAGTCAGTTGAGTATGCATAATGTTGAGCAGTGAGTCACTCACACCAAGGCTGAATCCCATTGTGTGGTCTCTGGACTACGGGGCTGAACGCTTACGAACTTGGATGACACATATCTGAGATCTGAAGGCTGCAAGTCCACAAGAGGCTAAGTGTCTGGGTGAGGCGAGAATGTGCCAGTCATTGTGAATCATAAAGAGAAGCAAACATGATCTCAGCCAACCAAATGTGCGATATTTCATAACAAAAATAAATGTAAAAGATAAAAATGATTAAAGAGGATAATGGCGAGTAGATAATATTAAACACCCTCTTTATCAGATATTAAAGGGAATATATTTGAGTTAAACCTCTGCCTGGAGGTTAAAAATGTGAGTTCAGGTTTGTTATTGTGGAAATCAAGTCAGCATCTCCTATAACAAGTGCTTTGCTCAGATCAGCACATACAATGCAACACCTCCAGGACGCTTAACTATGAGTCATCTTATCCCAAAACCACCTCCATCTACTGTATACCTGCTGTTGGCCCTGAAAAATATAAACATAAATCTGCTCAGGTGGGATGAAAAACATACAGAGTGTGCTTATTCCACAGCAAATAACTGGTAATGTCTATGCTATGATGACATTTAAATAAATATATTGAATTAGCTGCTATGCAGATTGCCATTTTGCTATCTAATAAAAGAGAAAAAAAACAAAATGCGGCCAATTTATCTTCCACAACTCCTGAGAGATGAAGGTTATTAGTGAGAGTTCAGACAAAAAACAAAGAATCTTATTTACTCTGGAAACTTGAGCTTTTGTTTACAACATATATCATGTTTACCTGCATTGCTCATATTTCATGATAATGTAAATAGGATCATGCTTTGTTTTGCTTTGTTTGTCTCAACACAACTAATCACATTAACTGCCCCAAAGTTGGACTACTGAGTATTGCTGTGAATTTCCAGGATTTCATACCTGGCCTGCAAAAATCCAAAAACTTAAAAGAGAAAGTGAAATGGGTGTTTCCTCCATCATGAGATGTCATAAAGCATGACAGGAATGCTCTCTCCCCTGCAGCTGACTTCATGCATATGATACAGATATTTTTTAGTTAGATAAAACAGCAAAATGTTGAAACACATGAACACTTCAAACAAGTTTAAAATGCTGAAAATCTTACTAGAATCTATAATGAGGGCCCCACCTTTTGGGAAATGATAGCAGAACATTTCTGTAGCTTAAAGTTTAACCATGTTTTTGTTATTTGCTGGTCAACAAACTATAGATAAACTAAAATCATTCTTCTCGTGGTGCTTTGATGCAGATCTGGAGCTAAAGGACCTCAAACTGAGGCATGATAGTCCCACATTTCTATGCCAGCAGCTGTTCATGAACACGTTTACCCACATTCAACACATTCTTACCCCAGTTTGTAGGTGTTTGTCAAACACCTACTTTTACACCCCTTGGCATCTCAGACAGAGGGGTGTGGTACCCTTTTGCGTCTGCGTGCAACCTGCAGAGCCGTCTTGCCAAAAAACTTTTCTATACACCTCGTTAACTTTGGGAAACCGTCGCAGGCACACAGACTGTTTTGTTAAGTTTAGGAAAAAGGTTGTTGTTTGGCTGTTAAGTCCTGTTATTTCGCCTGGCTGTTCAGTGTTAAACCTTTATTTGCGTACAGCTTGTGGACCTGCGTGGCAATGCCATCTGTGGTTGCTAGGGAGACTTGGGCTGTGGAGTCTCAGTTCATGTTCTCAGTTTGATACCAGTTTAATTCTGATATTGCCATCGTAGCACTGATTTAAACTCCAGCACCAAATAACCTTTTAAAAATGCTATTCAAACATATATTAGACAGTGAAACACATAGAAACTGTCTCTCCTTACTTAAAGGGGGCAGATTTCTTTTTATTACTATTAAAATACTTGGAGAGAAGTTTCTTGGAGAACTTTTTTTCATGCCAACATTGGCAGAGACATTTTATGAATTAAAAACATACTGTAGTGATGCATTTTTTACTGGCGGATGAGTAAACATTTCAAAAGTAGGTCTTAAACTTATTTTGATATAGATCATTCTGCCAGTTCTTTTCCCAAGGCACAGAGCCAAAGATGATTTCCTCTGATGTTTTTTGTTTTTTCAAGCAGTCTGAAACCAGTATATATTTAGTGTACATAAAAAATAAGGAAATTCTCAGTCTTCCATGCACAGATCAGAATCTGCACAGGTTTGGCATTTTTGTCTAAATATTATCAAAACAGTTTTCTATTAATTTTCTGTAAATGGGCAAAATAATGATCAACACATTCTTTCAACAATTTTTTTAACCCAAAATTTCAACTTCAGAGAGAAAATTTGTTCCCTTTGACTGAGCCAAGATCTTTGCAAAAATGTTGGGTTGTAGCTGTAACTTAGGTTCTGCCGGATATCACAAACAGCGGTCAACTTGTTGACAAACTGCTCAACTGCTTTTTCCTGGAGGAAGGTTTATTTTTCCCTAAACAATCACTTGAGACCAGTGTGTTTTACCACTCCAGCTGGTAGGTGGCGCACTGGATGGTGCTTGTTTCTGGCTTGTTCAGTTTACAAGCATGGCGGCCAAGTTACAAACTTTCTTATATTACAGCTAAACACTTAAATATGTTTCTAGAGTCTGACCTTCCACAGGAAACAAAATTTTAAATGTGGCATCTGTTTGTGTATATCTTCATGTAAATAGTTTGCTAGTTTGAAAAACTGTCTCTGGAGATAAATGGATATTTATCACTATCGTAGCTGATGTTAGTGAAGCACTTTTGCTAGCATTAGACAACAGTGAAAAGATAAATATGGTGGTTATTTTAAATATCAAAATTGGCAGCGCTGTAGATTTAGTCGGATTCGTTGTTTAGCAGACTTTTAAGTGCTGCAGCTGTGTATCGCTACCCACTACTGTTTGTTATAAGTGTTTCTTTAAAAGTTATTTGAGATTCAATAAATTTTTTTATTATTCCTTAACTGTGCTGATATCTGATTAGTTTCTTCAGGAAATATTGGACTTTCTGGACTATTGTAATCAATTGAGTACAAGCGCCAAGAGAAAAATAGTTTCTCCAGCTGCTCCAGCAGGTCTTTAAATACATTCTTTCTCTGAAGCAAAACCGGTGTTGCGTCATGTTTTGTGACTTATTTGTAACAAGTGGAATTACAACTTTGTTAACACAAAAAGAGTGAAGTACCATGAGGTACTGACAGTGAATCCAAGGTCCAAGAATTGGTTCAGATGTGAACATGTGACACGAATAAATAATGTTCGAATCTGAATTAGCTTTCCTTCCTTCATTGCTTCCTTCTCTCTCCCTCTTTCTCACTGTCACTCACATCAAGTGATCACCTTGCCAACCACCTCCCTCAGAGACATTCAGGTTTGATGGTTTGATCAGATAGAAAGGAAATTACTACCATGGGATTTTCTGATTGATGGCTCTGGCTATCTGACAGTACAGTACACCACAGGACACAGGGAGAGGGTTTACCGTGGCATTTGTAATACAAATTTACCACTAACATGGCCGGCAGTTTCAAATGCATACATCTTACAGCACTTCATTCTACATGGACACATCACTTAGTTTTGTATCAGTGTCAGGCCTGTCTCCTTACTTTGTGTTCTGTAATACATCAACATATGACTATTGTGTGAGCACACAGAGAGGCACTGATCAGAGGATCTGCAGACACATAGAGGTAGTTTTGATGGAGAAATGCATTGAAACTGGTTTAAATAGTTTGCTGGAATAGCACATAGGATGATATGCTTGGAAAATTATAGTGACTTTTCCACCAGTTTCAAGTCTTGTACTGCACCTTGTTTTTTTAATCTAAGTCTTAATTTTTCTTAATGGATTAAATTTAAATTAATCTACTATTTAACTTTGATTTTCTTTAAAACCCTATTCATGTACATCTATTTATATTGTTTATATTTACTTGTGTTTTGCTCGTATCTTTTTTTGGTGCCTTTATATCTTAAGTAGAACACTTTAAATTGCCTTGTAAAGCATCTAGAAAGGTGCTGCACAGATAAGTTCGCCCGGCCTTGCCTTGCTTTGCCTTGTTTGTGGGTGATTTTATGGCGGGAGGAGGGAAAAGAGGTGCACAGCCAACATAAAGTCTCGGCGTAGCAACAACTGATTTGGTATTTTGTCTGCAAACTGAGTCGGCAGAAGCTTGTCATATTCATTTGCTTTGGGAGGCAACACAGTGCAGCACCAACAGCCCCTGAATACAAGTCTGTTTGTCTCCCCTACACTTCCTCTTCTTTTCTGGGTTTCTGGTGTGAGACATCATGCTGACTTGCACCTCAAAAGGTCTCTGGCAAGCATGTGAACAGAAAATTGTGAGCCCAAACCTTTGACCAAAGTCTCCCAAAACAGTGGGGCTCTGCCTGCAACCATGAATAACATAGGATATATTTGTGGCACTCCTGTACCTCATCACCTTGGTGTCCTCCGTGGAAAACAAGCTCGGAAATGCAACAGTGCCCTCACTTGGTTGACAGGGGAACAACACCAACAACAGGCCGTCATTCTTGTAGGCACATGAAATAAAATGGACTGGAAATTTGTCAGGGGTTTGAATTTAGGAGCGAAGTGGCAGAAGATGCTTGAGGTGATTTGTGGGCATTTTTAGACAGCTGTGAAGAGGTTGGCAGTGTTGCAGGGTTTGCAGAATGTTCAGCTTTCTGGCTAACAAGGCAAAGAGGGGGCCTCCGAGGAAATAGAGCTATCCTAGAGGTAAGAGGTGAATGCTGACACTGTGGAAATGGATTCCAACATACCTGTGGTTAGTGTGTGTGATGAAAACATGGACAGGAGTTAGGCACTGGTGAAATGCACTTGATCTCTATTAGCCTTTTTGTCATATTGACTTAAGCAAGGGTGTTATTAATTGTTTCTATAGGGGACATATGAGAAACCCATGTTGTTTTCTGGAGCACACAAATTTTTTAACACACTGTTGCTTCTACATTTATACTGTATTTAATTAAAAGAAACATACCATGCAGCACCATCCTTCACATTATTTATTCTCTCATAAAGATGCTGTTTTTAGTGATTTTGATTGTAATGAGTATGGAGGAATAAATGAAGAGTATACCAGTACCTTTTTGTTGAAAAGCAGTTTTCACATTCCCAGCAGCTGGTATTTGTTGTAGGTCAGTGTGTGAGTGATGCAAACAATGGATACGATGGAAAAAATACATAATAATTTATATTTTTTTATTTATTTATTCTTTTATTTATCTATTTATTGTCACACTCGACAACGATGTACCTGCACTGGCTTGCACCGTCAATGGTCAGGGGGCTTGCACCTGTGCAATCATTCCTACTGCTAATAGTATGAACTTTCTCTTTCTTTGTTACACGGAAGCAATGCCTCTGCCGCCACATTTAAACTACTGTGTTGTCTTCGAAAATAATAGTTCCACCCCCTGAATGTGTCAAAAAAACAAGCACCTAAAGTCTAACATTGGAAGAGGTAAATACACTGACACAACAAAGCTTGTAACATTATAGAAAAGGTGCTACATAACAGTGTTGTGTAGAGGAGGAAACAGTTTATACCTTGCAAAACACCTCACTGACAAACATCAAGCCCTCCTCAAGGAGTCGACTCTGCCTACACGGCTGATACTGATGGTAATTACACTGACAAAACAAAAGGTTGTAACATCACACAAAAGACAATTTAGGCCATTTCATTGGGGGTCATGAGCGCTGGTCTGGTAATACTCAGGTCACAGCTAAGGTGAGGTGAAACGCTGCAGACGCTTAAGTAAACTGCGAGTGAAAACTCTGCCAGCCTTCGTTTACATGCAAATGTGAAAGCGTGCACTAACAAATCTGGAAACGTGACATCTGACATCATCTCCCCTTTACATGTCAGTGGAGATAAAAATGGCTTTGAGATGCTTTGATGGTAGTACTGCTAATTATTTATTTTGCAGTGTTAATTATAATATTTACATGCACCAGCAATGATAATGAACACCACTTTTTTTTTCCTTCTGTGCATGTGTGTGTGTGTGTGTGACATTTGAAGGATGACTAAGCTGCAGGGCAGCTCATTCAGTGAAGAGGAGACATCTTTCTCCTCTAACCATTTGACTCATCTCCTGCTGCATTTAGATTTGGGCAGTAAGCAACAAACTGAATAGCATTAATTTTCAATGTGAGTGGATGGTAAATTCTGATGTCCCAACAGTGACTGCAAGCAAAGAGAGCTGCAGTGAAAGTCAAATCACTCCAGTATTTTCCTGTGCTTCTCGTATGGAAAACAGATTTGTTACAGTTTGTCTCTTTTGTTTTCCCTTTTTGTTTACCACAATACAGATTTTTTTTGCCTTAAAATATCCAATTTGCTAAGGTCACCTGTAAATATTCTCTAAAAGAAATGAATATAGGAACACAGTGTATTATTAACAGCGTAAGCAGCCGGCTTTGCAGACTAAATTTCACTGATACCAGAAAATGCATTTAGCTTTTTATGAAGGGGCAGGCAGCCCACTTAACTTTACTGTTCAATTTATTTATATATTTTACATCAGTAGCTGGAGAGAAGAGACGTAGGCTGAGGAGAAAAAGCTCTGACAAAAGCTTTGATCCAGAGGTGGGGACTTTGTCATGGTGCAAGTTTTAATCCAATTTTAAAACCATTGCACCATGTAAATAGTGTTTCAAACAGAACCTCTGTGAATATACGTTCATACATTGTCAGATATGTCTTTGACTCCCATGGGTGAGGAATAATTCAGTTGTTTACTCATTTGAATGCAGCAATAACACACTATAAAGATACTCCAATACACATTGAGTCCAAGTTTAATTTGAACATTAGATTTTATTTTCTGGAATGATTAGCTGACTGCAAACAAAGACTGTTAGAGAGATGAGGTCTTGAAATTAAATGGTTAAAACCAAAGATAATAAATTTACACAGATATAAAAAAAAAGAAAGAAAAGCAGCATCTTCAAAATCAAGAAAAGCTGGAATCAGCAAATATTTCGCTTTTTCTCTCATGAATATTCAATAAGATTGGTGCTAAAAATTCTATCAACAATCAACAGAATTTTTCTGACAGCTAACTTTATTTTTGTTAGTATCAATTTTTGATACTGAGTGTCAGTAATGATACTAAATCTGTTAAAATGTCTGCAGTACTGGAACTATGGGTCAGTCATCGTACACAATGAATAAAATAAGCTTGATTCTCATTCAGAGAGGCTGTTAGATAATAAAATGCTGTGAACCAAAAGTCCAATTTGTATGCTGAACATGTCCGGTTAGATCCCCAAAACAGTAACTGTAGAAAGCAGAGGATGCTGCTCATGCAGAACCATCGCTATCTGCTGCCGGCACCACATATATAGATATGTAGATGGACAGATTTGAACAGACAGATTATTGGCGGTAGATCAATCTGTGAATTATTATTTTTGTGAAGTCCTTTCTATGCTTTGCTGCCTCTGTAATAAAAAAAAAAAGGCCGAACACAATTGAATTAAAATAATGGACATACAGAAACTCCATAAATAATAAACTACTTAGAATAAAAAAAATCTTTGGCACACAGTAAACATTGTTTTCCCCCTGAAGATTGTGTGACCTCCACAGTTCACCATCACCAACTAGGTGTCTGTCTGAATATGTTTTGAATATTTCCTATACAGCATTTGACAGATAGGAAACAAACAACAGCCTCCGGGAGAAACTTCCCATGTGAGCACCTCGCTGTGCAGAAAACATGCAAAGACATGCACTCCCTCCCTCTCTCTCTCTCTCTCTCTCTCTGTGTCTTACACACTGTCTCCTTCACTCACACTCTCACGTACACCTAATCACAAAGACATGCGATTCCCAGGCGATCGTCGGCAGAGGTGGTTTAAATTCTCAATCATTCCACGGGCACATCCCTTTATCTGCATTTCTCTTATGTCTCCATCTCGCTGTCTTTCTCCCACTCATTCTGCCACCCAAATGACCCCACACACACCCCGCCCCCTTACTTCTTGTTGGTGTTTGGTGTGCCTCTGCTAAGCCTTTCGACACACAGCCCTCTGCTCTCTTTGATAATCTTACACCGTGTCTTCCTTGCTTCCAATTCCCCTCCAGCACTGGGTTGATGCCTACTTGCTGCCTGGTCCAGCTGGCTCATGACAGACCAAATGACTGACTGACTGACTGACTGACTGGTTCATATATATATACACGAGTGATGTCAGTGCAAGAAAACCACAACAATTCAAACCAAGGCGCTCAGAGACGAAAGGCGCAAACGAATGACGAAGTGAATGCAAAGCCAAAATGATTACAAAGCTCATGTAATAGTGAGTAAATAATGACAGTCATGCAAAGTTTATTTTTTCGTTTTTTCAGCATAAAATTATGCAAAGAAACTCCCACACGCTGTCTAACTTGAAATAATACATTTATGTACAACATTTCTTCTCTCACCGAAACATCTTTCAAAGCACCTGTCCCTTAAAATAGATTTGCAAAGTGTTCTTTTGTTTTAAAGCATAATTGAAAGTGATATTTTCCATGGTGAATATGAAGCCTTTGTCAAACAAATTATGACTATGAAGAGAAGGATGAGCTTTATCATAGAGGGTACAGCAGCAGTTGGCCAGAAATAGCCTGCAGCCTTGGAGAGTTACTGCAGTGTTAATGGTGCAGCTCTCACTGACTTGCACTCCTGTGTTGAAACTATGCTTTTTCTCTTTCTTTCTTTTTTTTTTCATGAGCCCGTGGTTGAATGTAGCCTAGGCCAGTGCAAGATAAAGGAACTCTGCCGCTGAGGCAAGACTGGCTGCTGAGTTGAATCTGCGAGGAGCACGGCCGACTGCTGCACTGATGAGAGAAACTAAGTTGTAAATTTTGAATAACTCGCTGGAAGCTCCGTGTTTTGGTTCGCAAAGGCAGCCAGAGGGGCCGTTTCTTTAGGTGTAGCACACATGGAGACATGTGCTGAGTTTTTTTTTTTTTTTTTTGAAAGTGACTACAATCAGAGACCTGAGAGTTGGGTTCAAATCACATCTCGGTGTATGAATGGGAAGTGGGAAGCTGCACACTGTGGAAGCAATCAACTCATTTAAGATTTTAATAACTGCAACCGCAGGCTTGAAAGTTTAAATCACAGCCACGTTTAAACTGTCCACCGTGAGTAAACTTTTGACCTTTCAAAATTTAAATAGCCAAATATTAGGAGGAATTATTGGCCAGGTTAAGCTTCATAAATGAAAGCTCACATCTGCATATCAACCAGGGCCTGAAGAGCAGCTGCAGAGCTGATCTGGAGGCTATGAGGCAGATGGGGCTCTATCCCTGATTTCAAACTTTTTTTGGCAGGCGGTAAAAGGAGAGATTGGGTTCAGGAATTAATTGCAACAGTTAGGCCTGCAAGAGGGGCAATCACAGTTGTATTGACATGGGAGAAATGCAAACTTAACTATCTGGTGCTAAAGGAATGAACAAAAGACGAACTTACTCGAGTGCCTTTGAGGCCATCTGGGACATAAGAGATCCAAGGTGTAAAAAAAATGGACATTGCACGATTGCGATGACTAATAGTAGCTGAGAAGTAACTACTTCATCATTCTGATATGTGACTTTATTAATTTACTTTTTCTTTACAGTGTTTTCTTATTTCTGAGCCATAATCTTTGTTAATTCCCTGTGGGGGGGGGAATAGATTGTTTTCATGAGATGCGTTTTTTTCTTCACACAAAACTTTTAACTATGCAAGCATGAGCTGTGACACTTAGTGCTTTTTAAAAAAAATATATTTTTCTGAAAACAAAGTCTTTTTTTTCTTCAAAGAGTGATCAAAGCATGTTTAATATGTCGGAATGAATCACTGCAGAATGATGAAACTGGCTGCAAACAAACACAAAGCACATTTGAGACCACATTTTGCATATCGAGCACATTATTCTAGCAAATTCAAATCCTGCATAGCTGAAGGAGCCTACGGTTAGATTAAGTCACCAAAGGCCCCCAATTATCAGACTTGTGTGCCTCTGCGGTGCCCCATATCCATAAATGCAGCAGTCATCCTCTTCACTTTAACAACTCTCCTGTCGGTTCGGAATATATGGAAAAAACATCAATGTATGAAAAATCTCAAGGACAATCAATAATTTGGTTGTCGTACCTTTCTCAGACACAACAGCATATGAGGCTAAATTGGTCGACCGGGGTGTATGATGAACCATTTTCGAGCCCAATTGGACTTCAGTGGCTATCAGAAAAAGCTCTTATTCCACACCAGGTAATGGTTTGCTGCTTTCCCCGGCAATATTAGATGTCATTCAGTGAGCTGCCATGGGGACAGCAATTACCCTTGTGCTAATGTCTGCTTGCCCACTTCAGCCCTCAGTGCCCACCGGCTCCACGATTTCTGCAACCAGCTCCGGCTGGCCACTGTGTTTACAGTGGAGACCTCATCAGACACAGATCCTCCAGATTAGATCAGAACTCTGACCTGCACATCTGAACAGAATCGGCCTCTGGCTAATGGCCACAGCTGTCTGGAGATCAGGAGAACACAAATACATACGTACAAGAGACGCGAGCACTTACGTATGTGTGTTGTCACACAATTTGAAGGAAACAGAGCCACATTAATGCAGTTGTCCAAGTTTAAAGGTATTTAGATAATAATTCCAAAAATATTATAGAGCTTCAGATTATTGATGATTTGATAATTTTTGATTTTGATGATTTTTAACACCCTAATAACCTTTTTTTTCTCTCTCATTTAATCAAATTTATGTTTTCTGAGACATGGAAACCAAAATTGGTGCCGGTAATGATAAAAAGAAACAGCAAAAAAACCAAACATTTTTAATAAAATCCAAAATACTCGGCTTGTTTTTGTCATCTTATTTTGCGTCAACGATTTTCAATTTGCCATCAGAAAATTAGGAAACCAACAAAAGCAGCACACATCAGTAATAAACAGAGAACAACTTCATTTTCTTCTACTCACCAGCACCCAATGTTGTGTTTATTTAGTTCATGTATTAACAAGCTAATTGTTTCAGTCTTTTTAAAAAACATGCTAATCAAAATATGATTTACAGTAGAGCTGCGCTGTTGAGAAAGAAATATTAGCTTATTTCAGAGAAAGAAATTGTTGTAGTGAAAATCCATAGATGTTTTTGAGATAATTTACAAAGTTTCCCCATCAAATGGTCTGGCTGGGAGCAAAAGTCTCCTTTTCACCTTTAGGATTATCTGCTCGGTACATTTCTTGCTCAAAATTCTATAATATATCATCAAATATTGATAGAATCAACTTCAAATCTACTGTTGGCTGGGCTTGAATACACACTAGTTATGAGTTTGCATGACTAAAACACTGTGTATTGTTTGTACAGAGTTTACAGCAGGACTAAAGGATTCTCTTAGTGCAGCTAATTGATGTTCATTGTGTAACATACAAACAAACAAACAAACATACCATAACGTGTGGGTGAACTCCGCGTCACATATGCAGAGGACACTGGGGAAATCACCCTCTATAGCTTGTACTGATGAGACAGAAGCTTATCGGCTAAACACTGCTTTTCCAGCCAGCACACATATATATAGTGTAGTATATAGCTTACGCATCCCGAGAACAAAGACGCAGCAGATGGGAGGGAGACATGGAGGATAATTGCACTGTGTCTTCAGAGACAATAGAATCAATTTTTATTCATGGCATTTGTGCATGAAGTTTACATATCTGTACATGGCAGGCGCACAGACACAAGCGTGTGACTAAGGGTTTTACTTTGGTTCCTTGACTTCTTGCTTTTTTCCTCCGCTTGAGCTTCACACATGTAGCTGCCATTCAGGCTTTTTAAATCCGAAGCCCCAGTCGCAAAGGGGTCCCCGCAAGAGTCGAGACCGAGACCCCAATTTCACCCGCAGCGAGTGGATGAGTGAGAGCTGTCACCTTTGTTCAGGACTAACAGTGCTTCTGTCTGCTTTGCTGGCTCTATAGGGGGCAATGCGGGGCTGTGCTGCGCCCACATGAAAGGATAAAAGGAAGTGTGCCTAAGCTTGCTTTGTATAGGATGAATCCTCATCAGGAAGGAGAGGGATTACATCACAGCAGGAGGCCCCATTCATACCTCGGGCCCTTCCAAAGCAACAAATATCGAGATGCACCACCAGAATTCCTTTATCATAGAAAGTCAAAGAAGCAGGTGTCTGAAAAAAGTAGAATTTACCAAATAAATATTAATAAGAGTTTATTATAATGGGATTGTCAGAATACAAAGAGTCACTGTTCATATAAGCATATCTCGTACAGGCATAAAAGAACTTTTCATGTTGTTAAAGGTGTTTGTGTTTACATTAGAGCTCTGTTCATGTGATGGAGAGACTCAATGTGGCACATAAGTTTCTTCAGAGGCTGTTGGAGGAATAAATGTTGTGTTGAAGTAAAAACTATGTACCAGTGTTTGATCAGTCTGGTGTTTTAAGGAAGCTACGAAAGACATAAGTGTGGTGTGATTATTCTGAAGGGTCTGCGTCCTTTGTCACTATTAATCAAATGGACAGTCGAATGGAAGACAAAATGGATGGTATTATAATTTGGTATTTTGTGTGTGTGAAAAGAAAATTGAAATAAATTCAAGGTTGTGCAGCCATGCACTCAATCTACTTTGAGGTTTTGTATATAAATTCATCAGCTACAGCTCCAACTGAAATGTACATAAACTCAACTTGAAACTTTAATGTGACTCATCCAGGGGACTTTTTATATCAACAAGCATTAAGAATACTAAAAGATTTGAAATAAAGCTTAGATTGGAATTTATGACTGTAAAAATGCATCCCAAAGCCAAAAGCCCCTCCCACCTCATCTCTCTTTTATGTTAATATCTTAACAGTTGACATGAAGTTGAAAATCCAGTTTGTGGTCTCTGCTTTAGGTCTCTTTTCCAATATATTTTTCCCTATACTGATGCAGCTACTTGAGTCATTGCGATGACAGTGATAAAAGAAATGAGGATGCCATACTATGTTCCAGCTTTCATTTATATTTCAGAGGTAATTAAGCTAATGGTCTTGTACACAAACCCAGAGAAAAGAGTGAGGGTGCCCTCATCTACCTGCATATGCCCTCAAGTCTGCTTGTGATTTCATCCGTACTTATCAGTCATTACCTACTTCAGAATCACAAAACTGTCTAAAAAGTGTGTTTCTCCACGACTCTGTACAGCTGTGCGTTGGCTAAATGAGAGCGCTGTTCACTTCATTTCCCCTGTTGCGTATATCTTTGAGCCGGGAACCACAGGTGCCCTTTCAAGTAATCCATTTCCTTGTCCCATATTTGCATATATGCATAATGCATAACAAAATGGCATCCCTAAGAGTCCCCCAATGAGTGAGCACTATTTTTAGTATGCACCTGGAATCAGTGCCGCCTATCCTAATATCTCAGGTTCAATTACAAAGGTTTGGTGCTTTAGCAGCAGTGAAGGGCTGAGTTGTGTGGGCTGGAGATGGATGTGTAAAGCTCCCCCCCGACTGTTCTCCCTGCTTTCTCTTCCCCAGAGTTGAAAGAGTTTCCTCACAATGCAATCAGGCAAATGAAAATATTAAAACGTTTTTGAACATCACTCAGTGAAGGCAGCGGTGTGAGAATAAAGGACACTTTCGTCATGCCAGTATATCAAAAGCGCAGATGTGGAAAAATCTTTGCTACTCTCTCACACAACAAAAGGAAAGAAACCAGGAAAAAAAATTACAGATGAAAAGACCTTGTACTGTTTTTCATTTTGACATATTTTCAATCTTTTTTTTTTCTTTTTTTTCCCAGCGCCTTGTATGTTTGTCTGTGCAGATTCTTCCTGAAACACTCCCCGTCTGTTTGAATCAATTAAATTCTTTCGGTGGGCTTTGCAGGCACGGCAAGATTATATTGTCAAACCGAACAATAACAGCAAACATATGAAAATCTTAAGGCTGATTTCCATTCTTTCAGTTTGCAGCTCGTAGATCGTATCGCAAGTTAACACAGTCACTCTGTTTCAAGATAAGTCAACCTCGGCTAGCAGTGAGTTTTAATCTCTGTTCTCTTATTTCTGTCCCCATCGGTTTTTGTTTCAGTCTGTTTTATTAGTCTGAAATGCAAATATCCTCGCTTTTATTCAGTAGGTTGAGTTTATATAAGTGCCCCACCCACACACACTCACACACACACACAGGCTTTAAATATCTTAACCTCAACAGCACACATGACATTTCCCAGAGAAGTTGCGGGAGCTTATTTTATCCCACTTTGGTTTTGGGGACATGAGTTGTGTGTGAAATAAGTGGGACAGTTTCCTTTTGAACGACATTATCTTGAGCATAATCCATTTTGCTTACAGTCTGCAGGCTACAGTTTGTACTCCAATTTTGAGGCGGGATGATTAAACTTCCTGATAAATTTTAATGTTAGTTGTAATCAAATCAAGAATGAGCACATTTTATATCATTGTTGCATCATGTTAGCTTTTTTTTTTTTTTTTCTCTCTCTCCAAGCAGCTCCGAATTACTTGGTACATAAATGTAAATGCATGCCCCTGTGAATGTGATGATGGTAGGTCTATTGCAGTATGAGGGGACAGACTGAGATTGCTATCTCCATGATGGATTGCCAACTACAGCTATTAGGACACAGTCCCTGGCTTGCTAAAGGGTGTCCCCTAATGTATTACTCCTCCTGGGACTGAGTTGGTGTCTGTTCCAGTTTAAAAGTTTGCAACAAATGCACCTACAAAAAAAAAACAAAAAAAACAGGACAGCAGGGTTTCTTTGTGTGCAAGAAAAGCTTGTGTTTGCTTATACAAAACACAAGCGGTCACACTCGCACTGCTGCGTTTACAGCTTGCCTTGTTTTGGCAGAACAGTTTGGTTATGCAATTAAAGCATGTAAATTGATAGCCCAGCAAAACAACAGTCCCAGTTTAATTCCTGCCTAATGACATTGCTGCTAAGCCGACCCCTGCCTCTAGAGGTGTAGTACAGGAAAAACCTCATTAACTTTTTTTGTGTGTCCCTCATTAATATTTTTTTTCTCCCACAGAACAGCCCACCCTTATCTGCTGAATGATTAGAAGTGCAATGAGGAAAAGTTTTAGTAATCAGACCGACATGAGCAATGTAACCCACACAAAGCCCATCAGGGACGTCCCCCGGAGAGATGCAAATGATCCCTTTTTTTCTGCACATAAATGGCAAAAAAGAATGAGAGATGGGACTCTGAATGCTGGTCGCATTTCATGTTAAAATAACAAGGGGCCCAAATAGCACACTGAGATCTTCGTCTCTGCGGACCATGATGTTTATGTGTGTGTGTGCTCAGTTTTTCTTTTTTTTTGTTTTTCCCTTCATGAGGTCAATAACTCAGCCGTGACCTCGAAGATTTATGCTTGGCGTCATCTGAAAATGTGGGTTTCAGCATGGTCCAGGTATCGATTTCTGCGCATTGACTGAAGACCAAGGTGTCTGATTCAATTGGAAAACATGAGCGTCCTGACTTAATGCGATTTTGTTTTTTTGGGGGGGCAGTTTTTTGCTCATTAAACTTTCCTTCAATCCTCTCTGCTGCTGATTCTATTGTCGTCTGACGGGAGCGTACAAGTCGTTTGGCTGTACGTGAGGTTTATCTAAAAGCTGGCAGCGACGATCACTGAAAGCGCTCTGAATAAAATCCCATTCTGCGACTCTGAACGGCGTTGAACATATGGGTTGGTTTTCAAGCGATTAGCTTTGTGCGAGAATAAAAGTGTCACTTTTTTTTCCCTGTGATTAAACAGCCCACCTCAAAGACTTGTCATTCATTTGACTTCTTTTACCTGTCATTTACGCGTCAAGCTTTTTTGTTTTGTCATTCTATCTCCTCGAGAGTTTTGTTGTCCGCCTGCTTGTTTTGGGGAAAAAAACAAAAAAAAACAACAAAAAAACACTCCTGTAATTTATCTCACCTGCGCAAATATGTGTTTTAGCTTTCTTCTTCCTCTGGTTTGTCATTTATGTGTGAATGGATAAACTTCTACTCTAAGCTATAGTAGTTTTTTTCATCTGAGGCTTACAACCTTAATCCACATTTAGAGGAAAAAAAAGCTGTAAGCTAAATATCTTTCCAGTACCTAAACACTGTGGTACAGTCTGCACTATTTTCAGGAGAAGCTAGCGATGCTAAAAACTTGCAGTCCACCGGGACCTCGACAAAAACCTACATCAGGTAATTGACTCAATATTGTTCTCATCCGAACGCTGCTGCACACACAGCCGTCACCCTTTAGCCTCAGGGTTCACTGTTCAGCTGCTGACATATACAACTGCTGTTAGACAAATACAATTTTACGTATTCTAATTATATTTAATGTTAAAATCTGCCAAAATCCCATTAACCAAATTTCATTAAGCAGCGAGCTTGTGTTTTTCTCATTAGATAATTGCCATGGATTTATCAAAGCTCTAGATAAATAACTGACTCATGCGGCCATGTTTTTATAGGTTTTTAGACACACTGTGTGTGTTTTTGTGCTTCCCTGCCCATGTGTGTGTGTGTGTGTGTGTAAGTGAAACTTTTAAGTATCCTTATTCTGGTTTTTATTGACTGGGCTGTTCTAAGAAGACGTGCTTATCGCAAGCCCTCAGGGCATCCGTGTTAATCCCCAGGAAAAGATGACATCAAATGGAAGCAGAGCAAGGGATTATGGGGGATGTTGTGGAGCATGATCAACTGCCAGTGAGAACTGGATGGACAGGCTCGAATCCTCCTCAGGTGAGAGCGAACAAAACCCAAAAATACTGTGGAGTAGACCAAAGGAAAAAACACACACACACACACACACACAACCAGCATATGAATTAACCATAAAAAGACATGGGAAACTTCAGCACTGCAAACCAACCAGTCTATTGCATTAATTTTAATCAGACCAACATGAGCACGTTAAGAATAGGGAGTAGATTTCCCACTGCAGCCAGTCTCTACAGTCTGTGCCTAATTCAGACAGTTCTGACTCTGCTACCTCTGTTAAGTCCTGGAGCGTGCCAGATATAATCTTCTTTAATGTAATCCCTGTGAAACAAAGTTTTCTTATTTCACATCGAACTGTGTTTCAGTCTGAACTAAGCTCTTCTGTCTGTCTGTTTACAGAGATAAATGTACGACTACATAGTTCGCTCCAACCCTTAGTTTGGCTTTTCAGACTGTATATACCAAACAAATCTAATTTCATATTTTGGAACTTTGTGAATGAATGAACCATCTTTTTTTTTTTGGCATATGACTCATGAGGATTATCTCTCTGCTCATTGTGTTTGTTGTTTTTTTTTTTACATCCAGTAATTTCACTATTTGGTTCTTTTTTTTTTTTTATGTGCTCAACATTTTCATTCGCCGCTAAAAAGAGCTCCAAATACTTACAGCACAA
>JAQNCA010000032.1:19523896-19535785 GCA_029783725.1 Acanthurus tractus | reverse complement strand
CAAATCTAATTTCATATTTTTGGAACTTTGTGAATGAATGAACCATCTTTTTTTTTTGGCATACGACTCATGAGGATTATCTCTCTGCTCATTGTGTTTGTTGTTTTTTTTTTACATCCAGTAATTTCACTATTTGGTTCTTTTTTTTTTTTGATCTGCTCAACATTGTCATTCGCCGCTAAAAAGAGCTCCAAAGACTGACAGCACAAGACTTGCCAAACGGCAGACAGAATGACTAAAAGACTTAATGACCGAAGTGGAGCTTTTAGCGACTAAAGAGCCAAAAGCTTTTCTCATGAGTTGTTTTCTAAAATGGATCTGAGAGAAAACTAATATTGAACTTACATTCATCAGCCAGAAACAGGACTCCAGATGAATGCTAATGCTGCTTAGTATCTGTTAGATGTGTAAATAAGATTCTCTGCCTTTTCAGAATAAAAGGTATGTCAGATTTTTTTTTAATAGAGAGTAAAAAGTGAGAAAAGTTTGACACACTACTTGGTCAGCATCTGATGAGTTTCTCCACGACAGATTAATCCACTGATTTGTTTTCTTGATGGATTAACTAATGTCAGAAATATCCACAAAATCCCCTTTTCTTCTCATAGGCCAAGAGAGCATGGAAATGTTCACAATTATGGGACAGAAACAGACAAAATTATGCTCTTTTTTATTAGAAAAATGACTTGCTTTCACCAACAAAAGGCAATGATGTATATTAGTACTATCACAACAAAAAAACTACAGAACCACCATTAGAAAGTAAATAAATAAGATAAAATAAGTAGATAAATAAGAGGATAACAATCTTTGTATCCAACTGGCCTCAACAGTGAAGCGCTAATAAATCACACTTGAACTCTCTCCTGAAACCTGAGCTCATCACCGCAACTTCAACTTGGAAGTCATTAATAATCCCCATTGAAGCTGATCTAATGAGCAGAAACACTTGTGTTGTTAAATATTTGTCTCGTTCTTTTCTCTAATTACACATTAATGGGCCCGTGCTGAGTTCATTTGTCCCAGCATGAGCAAGCAGTAAATAATGGCTCTTTAGGGGGAGTTCGCAGGAGACTCGCCTCGTGCAGAACGGGCCTCGTCTATTGATCCCACCTTGAGTTATTTGACTCGCAGTGAAAAAACTGGTGCACGTCAGCCTGCGGTCGGACTTTTCCAGTGAAGGTCTTTATTTCCGTGTTTGGAGTAATCAGGCTAATTTGGGTGAACAGCCGCTCTTGGATTTCAACCAGAGAAGTTGGAGGAGGAAGCAATAAGACAAACTAAACAAGGTCATTTGTTTTGTTTTGTTTTTTTTTAAATCCAGACAACAGGCCTTAGTGAAACAGAATCTGAAAATAATTGTAATAGTTTGGTTTGAAGCGAAAGACAATCCTCAGAAGATTAGAAATCTTTGATCACGTGTTTCAGTGTTTCACATAACCGTCTTCCTCATTCTGCTTTCATCTCATTTGGACTCGTTGCTCCGGCAGCTGAGTGCATTTTTCACTTCTCTGAAACAGGTTTGGGATGTTTGATGGTGTTATTTTGGTCATATTGTTTTATGTGATCAAAGTATAAAATGTTAGATGCTTCTTTTACTGAAAAGAAAGATGGAGATGAAGCTATTAAGAGCCCTGACCACTGGAAGGACCTAAACACAAACAAGCAACAGGAAGTACTTGCATGTCTGTACGATAAGAATAATGAAATGAAACTAAGAATAATGCCTTTTTATTTTTCTCATTTCCACTGTCACTCCCTGACCTTTCTACTTGGAAGTCAGAAACAGGTGACAAAATGATACTTATGTATTTCATCTGAGTTTGAATATTGTTTGAAACTTTAGCTTGATGTAGGTTCACAAAGTCTAAAGAAAAGGTTTCATCATTTTTAGAAATTTTTATGTGGAAATGTCACATATTGTAAATTTAAAGGTTAACATAAATATTATCAGTGTGTTACAACCACCAATCAGCTTCTCTCTCTATCTCTCTCTTTGCAGTGTAATAACAGAAATAGTTGTAATCATCCTCAAGTGTCCTGGAATCTTATGAATGTATGAACACTTACAATATGATGTCCCATATAAATCACGCCTCGTCTCAGAGTCTGGATGATCAGCTTCTGGCTCCTCTGACAGCAAATAATGTCAGGCACTGACATTAGAGTTTAACCTTCAAACGAGAAGTTTGGTCTGGTTCAAGCATTAATGCAACATCACAGTCGCAAATCACAAATGCACAACTAATTCATGAGGAGAATGAAAATGTCTATTTTAAATGTGCTTTTTCACAAGAAAGTGTAAACCTCAGTTTTAATAATCGATTAATTACTAATCTTCATGTATCTGACAAAAATGCCAAAACGTCTCTTGTTTTAGTATACGCTTCTTTTCAGTGTTTTGTATCATATGCACAAATCTGTCATATCAATCATTATAAAATAATTTCAGATTATTGATATTGGTTTGCCATATAAGTTGCAATCTTTAACTAATAAACCAGTTCCTGTTGCACACAAATGGAACATCATACAGTAGCAACTACATGCTACGACATGCAAAGCTGTAACTTTCATGTATCGCATTCAAAGTTACATCACTTGAATATCGGTAGAAGCTGACTCACACTCAGTTTTATAAACACTCGTGCAGTTCTCTGCATTAAATTTCTTTTATCTGATAACCTTATACTAAGACAAAGCTTCTCCCATTAACATCCCCATGCACACACAGCCTCTGAGTTACTTTAAATTCCTGAAATGAAGCCATGAAATATCTGTAATACCATTCATGTCAGCAAAGTAAATACCTTTCATTTTTTGGATTAATTTTTGTTCCTTTGTTTGTTTGTTTTGTGGTTGTAGGCATACGGCCCGCATTTTCCTGCTTATTTATTTGTCATAACACAGTTAGATAGGAGTCATTTGCTTCCAAGAGTAACTACCTATTAACAATCAACAGACATAATGTTATACCGCTTAAATTAATCCATTAATACAATAAAACTAATGAGGAAATAAGCCATGAGCACTAAAGTGGAGTTGTTTGTTAAATAGGAGACAGATGAAGGTTGCGAAGGTCAACGACAACACTTGGCTGCATCCCGCTAATTATTTTCCAGTGTGTTCATTAGTTTAGGATGAGACTTGTGAGTATGGCCGTCCTCTCAACCTACTTTACAGTCTCTCGCAGGAGCCAGGCTCATCCAAAAACTGCCTGGTTCTGGCCTCCACCCAAGACTGCGGCGCAGCAGGGCTAAGGCAGGGACCGCGGCGGCATCTCTAGTCATGTCCGTGAGTTGGGGAATAGCTCTGTTTTTTTCATGGTTTAATACCAGCTCCTCTTTCACTGTTTGATGGGAAGAAGGGTAGCCGGAGCACTCCTCTAGACCCCATAACAGAGCTGCACCGCAGGGTTCGTCAGGTGTCTTGCGGAGACAAATCCAGAGTCAAATTGATTTCAAAAGCCAAGGGAGACCAGTGTGTTTCCCTCATCAAGCAGGCGACCGGGTGGAGAGCATAAACAAAATGAAAGGAATAAAAGAGCCGGTGGGGTTATCACGTGCGCAGCGACCCTCTGGTTAATGACACTCCCTGCCTTCCTACCTGCACCTTGCCAGTTTTCATATCTATCAGCGGAAGAGAAAGGTGGTTTGCAGATAAAATTCCTAGTGTTCCCGACGCTGGATTTTCTCCAGGTACAATTATCTTTCCAAAGCAGCCATTCCACCCGTCGTCAGGTGGATGTGAATCGCCTCAGTGAGAGGGGCTGCCTTCCTCTTTCCCTCCCCTTCCTCCTCCACTCCTCTGGTTGTCGGCCGCTGATCTCCGGTCTGTCAGAAAATCAGCCCAAGGCTTTACTTGCATTATCAGTCTGGTTGATGCAATCTCTTTCTTACAGATTGGCCCAAAATGGCTTGTGGATGACTTCCCGGACCTGGCAGTGACTCTAGATTTTTGAGATTTGACTGTGAATTAGAAAAAGGAAAGAAGAAAAAACGCAACCCTTTTAACATTTGATCTTGAAAGAGAAAAATCTGATATGGACATCAAAATGGATGAATCATCATAAAAGTGTATTTAATGATGGGTTGACCATGGACAGATAGTAAAAATTATAAAAGAAGAGCTGGTGTTTTCTCTTTTTTGGAAATTCTAGATGTCTTACTTTGTGAATGAAGTTTCTAAGTTTCTAAACCACAAGTTAAAATGAGCCACTTGGCAAAGTTTACAAAAGAAAAAAGGATTTGCGTCCGTTATAATTTGTGATTCTCATGCGAGTCGTTGTCACATTGAATTTGGAAGATCAAAGTTTGCCTCTTTATCAAATTTTTAAAGAATTGACAGTTTGTGGAGTTACAATGTCTTTGAAGAGCACATAAACAAACATTTCATTATGTATATTGACTTTTGAAATTAGTAATACTATTGCTTTTCTGAAGTGAAGATTTAAATGTGCCACAAAGAAGGAGAGAGAAAAAAATACCTTTGAAATAGGAGAGTGTTAGAAGTTTGGTCTTAGACGTTAATTTGACTGTAAGTAGCCATTTTGCAGAGTACAAAGACAAAGCCTGCTGTCACTGTTCAGTCGTAAATTTCCCATCTACATGCAAAGGAAGAAATAATGATGCCATTATGTGGTGTAACCAAACAGTGGAACAGCTTGATATGTTGTAATATCCTTGCTGAGACCTCTGTTAAAACCCATTTCCATAAAAAAAAAGGGCAGAGAACTACACTTATTAAAGGCAGAACAAGATTTCTCCTCTCAGAAAGAGACTGGGGAGGTGTCTCTGTTCCCCCCTCCATGGTATCTGTTTCCACGCCGAGGCTTGTTGCTGTTAGCCTGCAGAACGAAGGTATTACCACCCTTAGTTCAGCAAGCTCCTGCACACATGACAGTTCATTTTCTGCATGATCTCCCAAAAGTCGATACGATCTTGTGAAGACAAATACCAGATAGCAGTGGCTAACTGATGCAGTTTCGGGGGAACGCCATTAATCATGCTCTCCTGGGGGGCTGGAGGGGGGGTTGGTGGTGAGGTTTGGGTCTACCCTGCAAGTCTTCATGCATTAATAAATTCCCCAGATGATCTATGAATGAATTTGCAGCTGGCAGTGCCTTCATTACCCATAGTTCTGGAGGGTCTGGGAGCGCTGATCTATATCAAACAAGTAGGGAGGCGACTGGAAAAATTCCTGTTGTCACCGTGTCGTCTGTGCTCTGCTAGGAAGCTAAAGATAGGTGTGTCAACCCAGGTCGACCGAGTTGTCAATGTGATATTAAATTGAACGAGGATGCGCAGTTTCATTGATAGAAAGTGTTCAAAACTTCACTGAGGTGTGAACAACTCGCAGCTTTAAAACTGTGAATGTTCGAGTCTGTTAATTTGTGTCAAAAACAGAGGGTTCAGGGACCCTCAGTCACCTCAGTGTCATTTTGTGTTTACTTTCTGGCTACAGTAGCTGTTTTACGACATAAGATGATTACTGCAAAATGCATAAAGTCTCAATGCAGAGAAAGAGCAGTCTAGATGTAATTACACTTCTTAGTTCAGCATGTGAGTGGCATAAAAAATGAACCATGTTGCCCCAACAACAAACCTACCATAGAGGTGGCTGTAAGAAAACAGGAAAAGAAAACTAATTTAAATACATCCACATGGCTTTAAGTTGTCGCTATAATTATATATATTTCACTCTCACCTGTCTTTTGTGTCGCTGTTCTTTTATACTATAATGCAGACCTTTCCTTTCACCTCCGACAACATTTTCCAAACAGAGATTAGAAAATGTATGTGATCACAGTGTTTAAAAGACAGAAATTATGCACTCACAGCTTTTTATTTTTTTTTTCCTACCAACTCCCACATGAAAAGATATTTGAAGAAACAAGCAAGGCGACTTTCTGCTGGTGTGGGCGGGTTTCAGACTGTCTGACATTAACTCATCTGTCAAGTGCTTTTAAACTGAAAAATCACCCTCTGAGTCCTTAAATCCGAGCCAAAACTTCTGATGCATTTTCAAGAGGTAGTACAAACTTGGACAAGTGTTTTTTTTTTATTATTATTATTTTTAGCTGTGAACTGACATGAATGTACGGTGCAGAGAAACACATTTGTGCTGGCGTTGATATCAGCATTATTATCAAAGTTATCATTTACATTTTGTGAAATAAAAACGGCTCAACGCACCTTTTTCTGTTTTGAATTGTCCCTAATATTGCATTGAAAAAGCTGACAAAAAAACACCAGTTTTAGTCCTTTTTTCTCATTTACTTCATGAGTTTATATAAAAAAAGACTGCCAGTTTTGGCTAATCAGAGGTGATCGGCACAACTCCCCCAGCTCCTACCTTTGAGTGGGAGTTTGTGAATCAGCACTAACTTTCAAATATAAGCTGTTTAGACTCATTAATCACTAGAGTTTAAAATTTTCTTCACTAACTCTCTTCTTAGTATGTTTTAATTTGCCAAAATGGGTCCAACTTGTGCTTTTAAAGGAGGTGGAAGCTGCACTGGACTGAATTCTCTCCTTTGCGGATGATCTCAAGTTAACCAGCAGCCTACGGCTACATCCTGACACTCCTCCACAGAGACACACACACACACACACACCACACACACACACAACTGACAGCCTCTCAGTCTTTTTGAGTCACTAGTTCAGTTACAAAACAAGAACCACAGAAAAACTTTCACAAATGACCATGAATGTGATTCCAGCAGTCGAGGTTTGACTGCAGCTGCATGGCCGATTAGCTCCTCCTGCAGTGTCACTATTCCTGCCCCGCCAACTGACCGCCACACCGGTGTTCAGTCAGCTGTTGTTGGTGTCTCTTTACCTCCCTCCTGCGACACACACCACCAAGCCACAAGGCCCCGCCCCCCCCCTCTCTGCTTCCTGTTCGGTCCTCTGCTGCATTTCTGGATATGCTGAGAGGAAGGGATCTCACAGAATTTGAGGCTGAATTTGCACTTCAAAGAAACATCACCTTTATCAATTTGGGGTACTATATTGTACGGAGAGCTGTGTGTGAGGTGTACCACTTATCTTCCAAGTATGTGTGTGTGTGTGTGTGTGTGTGTGTGTTTCATAACTCACTTTTCTCACTTTCGGATAAATAATAACGTAAAAGTTGAGGTGTAACTTTAAGTGGGACATTCAAATGATTTCATCTCAAAAAGTCAGCTGACTCTTATTTATATCCATCACTCGCTCTTAGAAGATACCTACTATGATCTGATTTCAGATTGTACACCACTGGAACATCAAAGTACAAATATGACTGAATTGTATCATTTTTCCCCTTTCATAATTGTTAAATATGCAAAAATGTCATAATTCTAAATGTTAATGAAGCGAAAGTGCGATTAAACAGATTAGCGGGGGGGTCCATGAACAAATATGTCATATGTTGTGTAAAACATGGCATGTGAGGACAGCCATTATAAGTGGGTCACTCGCCCTGTTAGATTAGTTTTTTTTTAATGCATTTCAAAACAGATACCAAGGCGGTGAAATGATGTATTAAATGGTGCCTTAAAGAATTCTGTCCACATTGGCAAAGTCTGATGCACCGCGTCATCAAAATGTTTGTGTGAGATGGTTTCTATCAGTTCAAATGTATAAATAAAAGTACTTTGCTTCTGCTACGGTAGTTTATTTGTTCCATGAGAAAAAGATACAGCGCTGTATTGAGTCATATATGTGTATTTTCTAACCAAATGACTTTAATTTTGGAAAGAGTCAAACTTTTGAATATAATTCTTAACTATTTGTCCCACAAATTACATAATGTTGTTTAAGTTATGTTAAATAACAATGTTTTTCAGTCCATGATGCACTTAGTTTATAATGAATTTATGAGGAGGCGGCCAAATTTACACTTCAAAAGCAATAATTACAGTTATGTTTAAGGATCAGTGAGAAATGACTTAAATAAGAAACACTAATCTCATCTCCTTCTTGAAATTGATTCATATATGTCTAATTCAAAATTTCATCTTCAAAAACGCAGCACTTGCAAGTATTTTTTTTTTTATTATTTCACGACTAAATGATTATTTTTATGAGACGAACACAAAGTACTTTTACAACATCACTCAGAGACTGAAGTTAATGGGGCAGAGCTGCGATCTACTGTAGCAAAGGAGACCTGCTGACCAACACACACCGCAACATTAAACAACTTAAACCAACTCCGCGGTGAAGAAAATAACTCTTATTCAGTCTGTTTCACCTCAAAAAACCCGGCGTCCTCTCAGTGACTTATACAGCACAGGCTTTGTTTTGCTATTTGCATACAGGCAAGAGACTGTGAGATGCTTTTGAATGAATTAATTACTGGATTTGGGAAACTTTTGAAAATGAAAAGGCTGCAGATCATTTAACTTAACTGCCACTTAAATTTCATATTTTCAGTGAACTAAGGTGAACACCAGTGAACGGTTCGGTACACAGTTTGCAAGAGAGTAAAAAAAAAAAAAAATGCCCCTATTCATTCGATCGATAATCACTTTCAAATTGAGAACGATTTTGAGATTAAAACCAATTTTGAATCAAATCAAGGACCAAAGTATGAAAATCAAATCAAATCCTGAGACCATGATTTGGCTTCGCGCAGTGAGAGGAAATACGTCCAGTCTCTTCGAATTGTTTTAATTACCAACAGGCAGCTTTGATAGGAAAAATCAAATCAAATAGCTCACTTTCAGCATAAATATTTGCAGCCAGGTTAATTAAAGTATTTTCCTTTTTATGTCAACCAAAGATATCACCTTATTGGCTTATGTTATCAACTAATTGGATTTTTTTTTTTTTTGCAATTAAGATGCTGTGGTACGTGCCATTTAGGTGTCATATTCTGGCACATACATCTGTTGTTAATTTAAGACCCTCTTAAGTTGTCCCATCACCTGTGCTTTTACGCCTTCCTTGATGCATTTTTAACTGTCCAATAATGAGAATGCTACAGGCAAGATCATTATAAAGACAGCCACCAAGGTGAAAAAGCTTCCTTCCGACAGCCAGTAATGATGCATAAGGCATCAGATACTGCGTGTGCTGGCTGGAGATGTCAATATGATGCATTTACTGTTTGCTCACAGAGGTGGAAAGAATTTAATGATTACATAAGTCATTGAGGTGCATGTGTATCACTGCCAATGAGTGAGGTCATGTTGTGCTTGAGGCTGTATGACTTCATAGATGAGTGTTATAATGGAGAAAACACACCAGCAGGTGGAAGATGATTTTGCAGAAGACCAAAAAAAAAACAAAAAACTGCTGCGTAGTCTGTTCTCCTTCTTAATTATTGCTGAAAGTTGAAATGTTGACAGACTCATAGAGCTGTTTCATGTACACTACTGCATACAGTTGTGATACAAACGAGTACAACCCAAGGCCATCTCTTTTCTTCTATCAGAGAAACTGCTACTGGGAGTCTTGAAATCCTGACACAGTGTCAGAGATGAATAGCTTCCATTGTATCTCTACTTATCACGAGTGTGAATTGAACATGGTAAATCAGTCTGCAGTGGAAACTGAATGAGTCTGTTTTTTTTCCGCCCAAAGATAAGCATTATAGCTTTAGATAGAAAGTTTCCATTAGGAAAAATCCTGTGAACAGCTCTCCACGTGTTGGCAATTCATGGCAGAGAGTTTTGATATGATATATAATGAAGTGCTGATAAGAGTTAAGCTCCCCCACAAAATTCAGCCAGCCCACAGTGATGGAGCACAGAGTGAAACCGAGAAATGAAGTCCACACAGCAGAGAGTCATTGAATGTAGTGGAGTCAACAGGAGACAGTATAAATGCTTGAAACCAAGCATGACTTACAAATGAAATATATTATTAAGCAAGGCTGCATGCATGGTTTTATTTTCATGCATTTTCATCCATTTGCATTTGCTCAAAGAGAATATAATTCACTTGAAATACACAGAACTGCATCTGATGTACATTTATAGAATGTAGCTTATCAATGCATTATGTGTCTAAAGTTGGCAACGCTAGCTTTGATAAATAATTCATCATTCATTTTCAAAAAGAGTGGCTTTATATGATGTGATTTTTTTCTTTTTGACTAGATTTCCATCCCATTGATGATTTCCATTTATAAATCATCACCTCATAATTTTGTCTTGGAGTAAAATGATTGTTTACATCTGAAACTTCATTTGATCTAATCCACCGACTTGGGGAGCAGCTTGTAAATTGGGAGCAGCAATTCATCGGAGTACTCTGCAAACAAGATGTTGAGCCTTCTACAGAGTTGATAACAATGTCATTAGCATTGTTAGACCCCAGAACACAACAGCATAGTTGTTGACACTGACAGAGACACTGACAGAAAGTGACAAACAGTGAATCACTTTCTGTAAGCAAGAGTCTCGCAAGCAGGAAGAACTTTGTAGTGTTTGCTATCAGAGAAAGTAGATAATTGCAACAGCAAATGGCAAAAACACAAGTACAAGTTTTACAAAAACTAAAAAATGCATCATCATTATCATAATAATAAGTCTCAATGGTGTCTCTAAATGGTTGATTTACAAATTAAGCTGCAGATTGCACACTGTGCAGATGTACATTCATCATCTGCACTTAATGTCACATTTTGCATGCAGTTTCTGAAGCGGCCTAACACACAATATGTGCCTAAAGGTGCAAATGTTTATTTCTTGTGAGTTTACTGGTGAGCTATCATCTTCTTCATTGCCTTTACTTGACAAAAACTGTGTATTGTGAAGTATTTTCACCGCCTGTAACAAGATGTGTAACTCAGTAAACCTGTTAGTTTAAATCTTCTATAATCTTAAAGGATCTTAATCTGACACTGAAACCTGTTTACGATTTTCTCAATTAACTCACACAAACCTGTCACTGTTAGGAACAAAAACCAGATGGGCCGGTTTTCTGCATATAATATTAATCTTCTTAGAAAAACCTTAGACGGTGTTATTTCAAGGAGCCCAATTATTGTCAAATGGCGTAATTTCTATCTCCATAAGGATCAGTGCTACTTGAGAGGAAAAAAAAAATGGGAGGGCAATTAATGTGTCGAGTTTGTAGAGATTCAAAGAAAGCTGTGATAAGCTAGAACTTTGCTGGGCTAAAGATAATAGGAAAGGTTAGATGATAAAAGTGTGACACCGTGATCTTCATGGGTATTCTTGAATCCCTGGTCTCCACGCCTACACGTTTGCTTCCTCCGTGTTTTTGCAGATGAAAATCCCCATGCATAATGAAGACCACATAGCGGATAAATGTCTGCTGCCAAGAAATCTCTCTATAATGAATTAAGCTTTAGAATAATTTAAAAATGGCAAAGAGGTTCGTAAATGGGAAAAAAAAAAAAAAATTATTCCTCAGGGAAAATGAAGACCTCAGCGTCACCCACAGAATAATACACATAGATTTAGCAAAAAAATAATAATTCTGCCGCACTTTTGCATAAACGTACCCTGAGGCTAGCTTGTGCACCAAAAAGCAGCGGTCCAAACCTCGTGGCTCTGATAAATCTGTGCCACTTAAAACCCTCTCAGTTTAAACTTTCAATCTGCAGCGTGTACTGTAAAGCATGCAGGTTCACATGGAGCGGCTGCACTTTTCTATTCTGTTGGCTACGCTATTAAATATTTGCCTTATCTTTTTCTGTAAGGCTCATATCATCTCAAGTGTGGCTCGTTGTGAGGGAAATCCCATTTTAGCTGTAAATTTTTACAACTCACTTAACCGCACATGCACATCCTCTTCCTGCCCTCCATCCTCCCCCCCCGCTGTCTCACCCCTTCCGCTCGCTCTCTCGCTCTCTCTCTCTCTCTCGCTCGCGCTCGCTCTCTCGCTCTCTCTCGTCCGGCGCGCCTCGAGCCCGCAGCCGGGTGTG
>JAQNCA010000032.1:19462925-19490425 GCA_029783725.1 Acanthurus tractus | reverse complement strand
GAAAAGGCAAATAGCTATTTCTTTGTTGTAACATCACTTTTTTTGAACACTGTTGCCTTTTCTCTCGTTATGACATGAATTCCGTCACATAAAAGCAACCCAGAAGATGAATGAAGCCTAACGTCAAGAAGCCAATGCTGTCTGCCATATAAAACACGTCACTCCAAACCCGTTTTTGGTGTGAAAAAAAATGTGCATTTCTTGTCTTGTTTTGTTTTTTTTCTTCGCTCCCTCCCTTTCCATGTTCTCCACTTCTCCCTCGCCGGCCACAAGTGTTTGATTCGCTGTCTGGCCGTGCATATTAATGAGAAGGGGACCGCGGGCTGCTTTTTAAAAGAGCTGCTGCCTGCCTCTCCACAGCGAGCGAGAGAGAGAGAGAGAGAGAGAGAGACCTAAACGGCTGACTGGAGGCTCATCCAAGCGCCCGGGACGCACGGACTGAGTTGCACAATCAGCGCACCAAAGGGACTCCAAAAAGCTGAAAAACCCCTTGGCGCTCCTTCAGTTCCGCCACCCAACAGTATCTGCAAGTGGATATTATTATTTGCACCTCGACAGACTTTTTTTTTGTTAATTTTTTTGTGTGTGTTTTTTTGCTTGTTTTGTTTTTGAGAGCTCGGATTTTTTTTAAGGAAAAAGAACGTCTTTGTACTTGTGAAGACATGCATCGGTGCACAGCGGTGCTACTTTTGTTAGTGGTGGCTTTATACTTCCTGAGCGCAGAAGGTAAACTGAAAGGCTTATTGTTTGTCATGTTTTAGTTTAATCTGGTCGTCTTTGCACTGAAGCTTTGATGATGTAACTGAGTTAAAAGGAAGATACATGTGATTTTTTTACGCCTCATCAGCTTTGTTAAGTGTGAATGAAGAGATGGTTTGATGAATTAAGTGCAAAATCAGCTTATTATAAGCTTGTTTTAAACTTGAGTGATACTGTTGCCAAAAAACTCCATCACAGATTGTGTGGACAACTTTGTTTGAGTGTGATAGACGTGTGTTTGCTGGCATGTTTATGCTTACATAATGACTTTATGTTGTTATCACCAATATACCACCTGTTTAGTGCATTTTACTCTTGATTTGATCACAAAATGCAGAACTTTGTTCATTATTTTATTCAATCTATAAACATGTAATGATGAATACAACTGTGATGTAAAAGTCTGACCTCATCCTGGTTCTTTGGTTGGCAGTAATGAGCCTTTTTACACCCTGAACGCCACTCTGGGACTCTGTGTGTCTGGCAAGACAAGTGAAGCTCACCATATGCAGCAAAGATCATTTAAAGCCAATTATTGTGAGGCGAGCAAAAGGGGAAGGAGGACTGGATAAAATGCATTAAATAAAATGCCATTGTTTAAATATTTTGATGAGGAATATTTTGAGCAAAAAGAAATCTGCAAATCTTCTAGTCCAAATTTACACAGTGAAAGATGTGTCCATAAATGTCAGCTTGTCGTATGTATTTTTCCGGAGACATTATCAATCTTTGTCAGCTCTTTGGAAAGCACATAATGTGTTTGCAAAGGCTCACAGTTTTGTGCGAGAAGAGGGGAAACCAAGAACTTATTAACCATCAGCTAACATTCAGCTTTCAATTCAGTTGAGTCAACAAAACATGAAGCAATCCAGCCAATCTAAATGGGGCAAAAAGTGACAAATCATGAAAATAATCTAAAAAGCCTTTGTTTTTGTCATTAAATCATTAAAAATCAGTAGTTAGGTCCTCAAGAGGGACAACCCCGTCTTTTCTGATAAGATTATGTTTTTTAAGCCTGTTACTCCATCAAAGCCTCCATCATACAGTAAACATGGATATATAAACACCTTAGTGTCTCCGTGTACTGACAGATTTAGTGTCCGGTGGTGAGGACAGGTGATGGATGAAGGAAACCTTGGACCATCCAGGTCACCACCTCCCATCACAGACATGCAACCCAGCAAAGCTCATTTTCTCTGCTTTTATTCAGAAGCATTAAGCAACAACTAAGAAACTGGACTTCAAGAAAATGTTGGGCTAAAATTAATTTACAGATGACAAGAAAGAGAAAGAGTGCCTGTCGTCTCATAGAAAGTGGCAGAAAAAGTGAGATCACTGTTGAAGCCACAAGTCCGTCCTGCCTGAGTTGGATTCCTTCAGTGTAAATATAGACTGTGCCTTCATGCGTTCACTCTGTTGTACCGTATTGTTTAAGTACCTGACTGACTGAAAGAAACAGTGTTAAGCACGTGATGTTTAAGCGGTGAGTTACAGGACTTAAATATGGGGTCTGGTAATCCCCGCTTGTCAGTGTGTGCTTTAAAGATAAACTTGGGGACTGATGGAGAGCCAATTTGCTGTCAAATCACAAAGAATTAACTTTTCCATCCCATCAGCGTCTGCGTCGTTTTCTGCTGGAAGTCATTCTGAGACCAACTTTAATAATCTGTCACGTAATTGAGTTTCCACATGATCAGGTCCCATTATTTTTAAATCCCCAGTGTTACAAGTTCATTATGTGTCTGTTTTGGTGATGAAAGTCAGTCTGACACAGTTTCCTGTTTGATTTTTTTTTTTCAACAGCCTACAAGTGCAGGTGCACCAGAAAAGGACCGAAGATCAGATACAAGGATGTCCAGAAGCTGGAGATCAAACCCAAACACCCGTTCTGCCAGGAGAAGATGATATTGTGAGCAAGACTTTTATTGTCTTTCTATCTCTCAGCTTCTTCTCTCTTTCTGCTGCTCCATCTCCCTTGTATGTTCATCTTTGCCTGTTCCTTATCTATATCTCCGTTTTTCTCCTTCATTGTCCTTCTCATCCTTTGTTAACTTTCTCTCCTTGATTTCTTGACTTCTTCCTCCCTTTGCTGGCATGCACCACGAGTCATTATATCACACTGTTTGTACCTGCCTGACACCCAGACAACACAACTGTAACTGTGCCATGACTGTCCTCCAAAAACCATAAAAATATTTGGCAGCTGCACAGCCCTTATTAAACATCCTGTCTTGGGTGCTTAAAGCACTTAGGAGGGTTTACAGTGTGATAATAAACTGATGATTTAATTACACCCGGCAGTCAGTGGTGAGAAGTGATTTATCGGTTGGAAAAAGTGAGATGAAGCGAAATAATGCTCTTCAAAACTTTCCAGAACTTCAAGCACTTCTTTACATAACTGTTGTAAAAGGTTAAGCTTAAGTTTCAGACATTTGATGACCTAATGAAGCATTATTTGCAGCGCTATCATTCAGTTAAGATCCTGTTACACATGCAGAACATCTTAGGTTGTGTGTAACATATTCATAAGATACATATGCATCTTTGTAACGTGATT
Organism: Acanthurus tractus; assembly: GCA_029783725.1. NCBI lineage: Eukaryota > Metazoa > Chordata > Actinopteri > Acanthuriformes > Acanthuridae > Acanthurus > Acanthurus tractus. The sequence continues at coordinate 19,487,109 of JAQNCA010000032.1, read as the reverse complement.
TCATAAACATTTAAACAATATTTCTATGTAAACAATGTATATTTTTGCATCACTCATCAATGCAAAAGTAAACATTTATATTTTCACATCCCAAGCTGCAGTGCCACTTACAGCAGACTGATGCTGTGTTCAGTTTGAGCCATTATGCAGTGCAAAATAAAAGTCTGTGATGACAAGTAAACTTCTCCTTCAGGAGGGATCCAAACATGCTCAAAGTAGCCTGTGGTGCTCAGATAGATAAACAACTTTAAATAAAGAAATTTGCATTATATATACAGTTTATAGTAAATTATGATCTTCACAAGCAGCTTTAAATTTGAGCTTTGCATTTCATGTGCAATTTCATTTGAAGTTTCATGTCAAAGCCACATGAAGGGACAACAGATGGAGTGTTATGTCAGCCTCCCTGGAGTCAGTCTTTGTGTCCAAGGCAGAAACTCTGCTGCCACCTGCTGGTGGATTAAGATATCACACAGAGATCAACAGTCATCACCAAGAAACTTAAAATGTTGATGTGACCTTTGGCACAAATCTGTAAGCACAGTCACAATTTGCAATTCTAATATATTTCTTGAATTATGGAGTTAGAACTTGGTTGAAGGCTATTGTTTGATATAAAGTGACTGTTATTAGATTTAGATAAGTTTCCATGAAATTAATGTAAGTTAATATATATTATTCTTTGAAGTTCATAACTAGATGCTTTGACTTAACAATGGTGACATTTACCAACTTTATTCAAAATATTTAGAGTTATGTATAACTGACCAAACGCTTACATTGTTCATCCAATTAAGCATGAAAACATGACTGGATTGGATTTATATCCCTTCTGTACCTATATGTGTGGACATAAAGTGGGTAATAACAATAACACCAGATTATATGCAATTTTTTACCGATTAAAAATGGGAAAAAAAATTTTGGATCATAGGTTGATTGTTGCCCAGATTAGGCAATTTAACGATATTGCTTTAAAATGTTTTATTGTTTTTGATATTTTGTCATTCGGAGGAAATGATGGAGAGTCTGTATATTAATATTTCAAAGACTCTGCTGTCAAACATGAAGTCAAAAAAACAAGTGTAAGTGTGTGCAAATTCAAAAATCACTGCGAGAAGCAATAGAATCGGTCTGTGTCAACTGTCTGGTCTGTTTTGGTGGGAGTGTGCGTTGCCCGCCACACAGCCATTATTTAAGGCCGCTCTATTAACATGAGATGGGGGCCACCAGCCGCTGGTGCCCAGTGAAAAACGAGCCTCAGCGGGCTCCGGAAAGCCACAAAAAGAAAGAGAGCAGGAGAGAAATGAGCGAGAGAGTCCCCCCTTTGGCATTTGTTGTGGCCGTTTGGCTTACGGCGCTCAGTTTGGCATTCAGAGCGACCACTCCTAACCCCACACACAAGCCTAGCAGCACCAAAATGTCCCTGTTTTTCCTTTCTTTCACTCCTTTTTCTTCTTCTTTATCTGTTTTATTAGTCTTTCATTCTAATTATTTTCTGCATACCCTCCCATGTAGTTTCTTACTCTCTTTTTATTCCTGTCACTCATAGATTTTCTTATTGTTGCCTTTCTTAAACCTTTTCTCTGTGTTTTTCTCGCTACCTCTCATCTTGTGTTAACATTAACATTAACATATGAGAAGAATTTTAGTGTTGATAAAGGTGATTTTAGCATTTTTTAGAAGTTTATTTCATAAGATGAACATACTGTTGTAAACTGAATCCTTGGACAAAAAACAAAAATGCTAAAGTTAACAAAGCTTCACCACCATCACTTACATTCTTTGTATTTTTCCTTCCTCTCCTTGTGATTACAAAACATTTTACTGAGCGTTTTAGCTGTTAGAGCTGGTCGCTGCACTTCAGCTGCCCAGGTGAATTTTAATGAGGAGGAACTAAAGCTCAAATTAACACAGTAATTAGGTCTGGATGGATGGATAAACATTCAGGGTGCGTTTCTTACAGCCTTGCATATATAGACTTATAAATACTTCTGTTTCCTCTTCATCAAATGCAAACACACATTCACAAATAAGAAATACTCCATACTAAACCTTGTAGCGCTGCCCAACTAGTTTTCAATAGCCAAACAAAGCAACAGCTAAGTGGGCAGGAAAATAGATGCAAAACTCTTTAATCTAATCCTTATAATTACTGAATGCAGTATTTTATTAAGAGTCAACTCTTTTCTCTTGTAGTCAGCTCATTGAACATTCATGGTTTGGTAAGCCTTTGAGGATGTCAGTGGATGGAGAGGCCCCATGGCATGGTGGGTGTTTTTCCCACATTTCTCTTGTTTGGCCTGAATATGCCACATGCAGGCAGACTGTCTCTACCGTTGCCTGAAGCAGAGGGTAACAGACAGAGCAATTGATTCAATGAGCTTAGATGTCACATTTTTCAGTGGCAGCTCCATAATATTACCCCGTGCAACCTGACGTTTTTAACTGAGAGGGCATTTAGCTGCAGAAATGTTATTGAGGGCAGCACGGAAAAGCAGCTCAAATTTGGGGCATAAACAGGTCAAATGTGCTCCAACTTCTCCGGTTTCTATTCAGATGACTTAGACTGACTTTCAGCCAGTTTAAAATACCCCTCAATCAGTATTTTCACTCTATTCATGTTCACTAAAACTGACACAAAAACATTCTTCAGCAGTTCCTGCGGTTTTAATCTCAGCTTTCTCTCAAGCTATAAAAGATAATAGGTCCGTGTCAACTTCTCCAAACTTATTTTGAAGTCTGTCTTAACATAAATAGCAAAATTATTCCACTGGGGTCTAAATGTCAAATTGCTTTTCACTACATTTTCTTCTTTAAGTCTTTCTACACTTGCACATTACTTCTGTATTGTGGTGGATATTTGGGTTTGCTTCCTATTGTTGTAAGAAAATGTATGTGACTCTTTTGGAGCTGTAAAACTTGTTTGAAGATTGATATCAAAATGTTAAGTGCACATGATTTTGGATATTTTTTTTTAATAAAATAAGATCCTTTTACTTTTTTAATATCTCTGCTTTTCCTCTCAGTGTGACGATGGAGAATGTGGCTCGGTTCAAAGGTCAAGAGTATTGTCTTCATCCCAAACTTCAGAGCACCAAGAATCTGGTCAAATGGTTCCGCATCTGGAAGGACAAACACAGGCAATAAATCTTATAATTCACTCATTTCTACCTTTAATTTAATCTCTGGTGTTTTTATCTCCCAGCCTGTAATTTTATTATGTAAGATATCATTGTGGCTCAGTGAACCTGTTATAAGTCTTCTACCTTGTTTCCTGTTTATCTCAGTTTTTTTGTCTCTTTATTTAAAAGGGAATGTTCAGGTTCTTTGACATGGAGTTAGAGTTAGAGAACAAGGGTGAATGTGAGTGAATGGCGGTTCACACACCTTCAGTATGGAGTGGCAGAAGGAGCCCCAGTGTAGGAAGTTGGCAATGAAGTGACAGCAGCATAAAGTATTTAGGTCACCTAAAAAAAGGCATGTTTCCCTTTAACAAAAGAACCGTAACTCCGTAGTGATCCCTTCCATTATGTTTGCATACATTCAACACTTTGAGCCTGTAAGTGGCTAAAACAACCACTTACAAGGGTCCTCCCCCCCTCCCCATGTCTATTTAATCTCATCCAAAACATTTTCATAGCATCATATTAACTCCTTAAAAACAACAAAAAGCACATCTTAGACTTGAAAATACAAGAATTGTTGTTTCTGTTTGCATATAAATTCGTTTTAAATCAGCTGTTTTCACAACTTACTTTGCTGCCCCCATGTGGCCAAATATTATACTACATGCTTAATTATGATTCTGTATAATACAAACATTTAGAAAAAGAGCATTACAAGTTTTTCCTGTATAACAACCTCTGTTAGCACTGAATTGTAGATCATGTTGAGCAACTTTCTTTTTGACCTGTATTGATTTGTTTTGTTAAAACTTTTCCTGCAACCTTCCGTCAAACACAAGGAGGTCAGAGTTCAGGGTCATCCTCTGGCAAAGGGCTGTGGAGGGGGCAGGGATCCTGTATTTTACTGAATATGAAAAAACATTTCCACTGGGACTTTATGGGTTACAGGATTACATTCACCAGGCCAAAAATTTCATACAAGAGCCTTTTGATGTGTATTCACCCAGGCACTAATGAAAGCAGCTAGTAGAGGAGGCAAATGATGCAAGCAGAAAAAATCTGACTTGAGAAGGCAGCAGAAGGAATAAAACATAAAGAGAGAACTGTTTCAAATGTTTAAAATCACAGAGAAATTAACTGCTGATTTTGTCTTCTTCCTCAGGGTGTATGAAGCCTAAAATCTCGGCAAACCAGCACTCATGGATCAAGTGAAACAAAACAAGAGAGACGACAATACCAACAGGACTGTTTTTGTGAAGCACAAGATGAGATCTGCAATCAAACTGTACTTCTCCCTTCTCTGCCTGAGATCTGTCAAGCACATTAAGAGATACTATAGTTTGTATATAAGCTGGTGGGCTCATTTTAATCGGCCATCAATCTAGTTACAGTCACTCACCACTCCAGACTTTACAACTGTACTTAAACTTGTCTAATAGTGGACGAGGCACCACAATCCATGTTCAAACAGTTGTGGCTTTGTTCAGTTATTACTTAAAAAAAACTTCTTGTTTGCTTTGAATCTTAAGCTTCTTTCAAAGTGATGAATGAGAAAGAATGCATCATTCTGAAGAAAAGTGCAAGCTTTCTTTGAAAACTAAAGTGTGGGTGTTTCAGTTGTTAAGATTTTCACTATTCTGTATTCAATATGACAAATAGGACATTAGTACTATGCCAACATTAAGGCCAACATTTGTAGTCAAAATGCAGAGGTTTTGGTTCTCAGTGAATCTGATTCCCTGTGTTTGTAGAGGAGAAGCAGTCAGTGTGCGTTTACATGTAATACAGAACATTTGAGGAGATCTACCACTGAATGTGTGTGTGTGTGTCCATCCAGTTAAATGTGTCAAACAAACACAACACTGTGCAGCACCCCTTTATTAAAGTGTCTAATTAACTGGCAGGTTGTAGAAATAATAGTCAATAAAGAATAAAAATAGTTCATTTGTGCTGTTGCTACATAAAAAGTACAGTCTGTGGATTGGAGTTCATTTAAAATGTACTATTTAAAACATTAAGAAACAAGACTGTCTGCGGTTTACACCAACAAAGGACTATCGATTACATAGTTTCACTGGTTGAAAGATTTTTTTCCATTTCTTTAAATAAAAGTGTAATGAAGCAATATCTTATATATCTCATATATTACATGCAGTAACCACTGTATAGAAATGCAGATGAGGCTGCTGATATTCCACTTTTGTGTTTATGCGACAAACATCCCATAAAAATTATCAAATCACCAATGCGTTTCTCCATCTCACTGTACCTCCCGAATTCTCTAACCTGTCTGTTGCACTTAGCCCAAAGTCCTTCCACAGATTTAATTCTTTGAAAATAGCTTCTCTAAAACCTCTGGGCATTGTAGTTTGTTTTATATCAGATGTCATTCAAACAGAAGCACAGAGTGTTTGTTTGGAGCTATTTTCAGCTGTGGATAAATACACATCTGTTCAGTATTTACAGCTGCGAGACAGTGCCTCCAAATAAACTACAGTGACATTGTGTATGTGAAAAGGAACCATATCACTCAGTAAAACAGTTTGGCTCTTTGACATGTTTAACAGTTTGTCTTGCATCAATGGAGCCCTACTGTGCAGAGGGATATGATATGAGATAAAGCTATGAACAAACAGATAGGCTTACTATTGGAAGGATTACTTTATTGGCAGTTTTGTTTTGTTTTTATGGGTTTAATTAATAATAAAAATACAAAATATTATTAAATGTTCATTTAAAATGAGCTATGGACTGTGTTAATACGTTGGACCATTAGCTGTGATTTCAAATCTTTTAATCTCCCTTTTTGTATTGAAAGGAGACAAATTTGGCTGAAAAATCAAGGATTCCTGCCTACAATATTAATGATAAAAAGACACCATTACAGCACAAACTAAGAGATATGACAGGCATTAAATTTGCTCCGCTAATGATCATTTTAGTGTCTCCTACAGTCTTACATGGGTGATGAAAAACTTATCTGATCTTATCTCCTTGCAAATAGACCTTCTGAACAATACTGTCAAACATGTCTTGTATGACATGGATACACTTTGTAACAACGACCTTTGGGTTTTGTCTTTCACACACAAATATATCTGCATATACACAAAAAACGCCACATTTTCTTTACCTTTGAAGAATGTGCATTACTCTTGTTTTATATCTTATATATAAATATATATAAAGACTTTTGTAAATGGACCAGTATAGCCTATATGTTAGTGAGAATGAATTCACCTAGAGACTTTATAGTGTCATGTATATTGTATCACTGCATTATAGTTGTTTTTGCTATTTAAATTTGGTTTGGTAACAGATTTCTGGAGGGCAAGTGTTTGGACCTGCCCTCCAAACACACAGTTAAACATTCCATTGAGTGTAAAACAATAAAGACAGCAATAAAATGTCTATAGAGCAGCTCATGTTTGTATTTGACTCCTTAATTAACCACTGTATTAAAAACTGAAACAAAGGAATGATCTTGCAGATTTGTGGAGAACGAAAGCAAATTAAGGTGCTGTGAGATCAACAGTCCACCAGATGGCGATATGTACCAAGTGATTCTTAACTTGACACATGCAGGTGACAGCAGTGTAATAGATGTCAATAATTTAAGTACCAATACACAGATAACTCACCTTTCAGCTGAGTTATATACTCGTACACACAAAATTAAAAAAAAAGAAGTTATACAACATTCTCAATTTCAGCTGAACTAAAACCAAGTTTGAAAAATGTTTTTGATTAATAGAAAATGAGTTTAATGTATCTAATGAATTATATGTATCAACACAAAACAGTCCTGTCAGTGTTTTGTGAACTTTTGATACTTGTGTACGACATGCAGACAAGATAAGTCACGTCAGAAATAAAAATAAACCTATAATATGAAGGAATGAGCGAAAGAGGAAATTTTCATTTCAGTCTATTTTCCAATAAATGTACAGAACTGTAATCACAAGACAATGAACTAAACATTGAGTAGCCTTTGCTATGAAATAGAGTGCCTTATTATAAATGAACCGTTAACCCTTGCTTTGATAGTTTTGTTTAGTGCTGAAAACAGGTTAGTAAACTCAAAGATGCAAAATATTCAAATGCTTTTGCACTGTTTAAAAATATCGCTAAGTAATACTATAATTTATTTTTTCCTGTCTGTTTTATTTTCAAAATAACAGACAGGAAAAAAATATTTTCTGTGAAAAATGAGAAAATGCAAAAAAAATTAGACGTTTAAGCACCAGAAGATAAAATACATGTACAATAATATATAGGCTTCTGGTAGCCTACTTTCACATGTGTACATGGAATTATATTTACAGTATGTGGGCCAAAACAAAATGTGATTAACATAAATAGCAGCAGTATAATTAATGTAATTAACATAACATAACATATAGGTTGCTTACATTTAAACACACCTACCACCTATGTATGATCAATGAATGGGCCTACTCATTTTAAACAAAGTAATGCATGATATGCAGAAACACAGTTGGCGGTAGCTACGCCATGAACAAATAAACTACTTAACCATCGAAGAAACAACAATATTCATATGTATGTTTCAATGTGGGGTCGCTGCCTGTCTGGAAGGTGGGGTCAGTATTTAGCAGCCGTCTCCCGCTGTGCTCAGAGTGAGAGAGGCGGGGTCAGTATTTGGCAGGTTTGTCCCCGGAGGGTGTGTGTGAGAGAGACTCGCTAAGCAACGACCTGCAAACGGGCAACCGATCCAGTCTCTCAGCCAAAACAGGAACCACATTATTTTCGAGTGTCTCTGCAATGTTCCCGACGATATTTCTACGCCGTTTGCTTTGATCACCTCGAAGTTGCCGTCTCTTCAGACGTCAGCTACAAGAAGCCAAACAAGAAATTGATGCATCTTGCTCCGCGTTCCTGTTTGTTTTGACCTGGTAAGGTAACTCGCAGCAACTGATTAGCTGGCTTTGCTAACAGCGCTCCTTCTGGTTCTCTCAGCATCTTAGGGAGCTAATGTTAGCCGGCTAAGCTAACTGTGTCTGGCGCTTTCTGCTTTCTGTTTAAATAATAATTGCTCATTTGTAATGTGTAAAATTGGTTATTTTCCGCATTCGTGTCATTATTTGGAGCTTAACAATGAAGTACAAATTGGGTGTTAAACCGTTTGTGGCTTCATTTGTGTTCATTTGGGAGCTAACGGCTAACTGTTAGCAACGGATGCAGTTCCATCACATCTGTAGCTCCTCCGCAGGCACGGCAAGCTAACTCGAAGACAGAGAGAAGATAAACTGTTATAAATAATTAAATATTTGTTGTTTTCTGGATGACACCAAAATAAATCGCTCACCGATTTCGGATTCAGTTTTGCAGACATTGATATTGTAGTTTTGTAATGTCAGTAACGATAGTTATTTGTCAAAAAATGTGAGATGGAACGGGCGATTCAGAATCACCTGGTTTTGACGTTTATTGTAAACAACTGTTTCGAAAAGCATACATCCTGTATCTCAAGTATCTGGAGTTCTCGTTTCTTTCAAACAGTCACCGGTAGTTTCGTTTTCTGTGCTGACCCTTACTGGAAAGCGTCATTATTTGCACAGATGCTTCAGCTCGGTTTGATGTAACTGCCTGTCCTGGAATGTTCTGGTGTTTTGTGGAAAACTGCTCGCTGTTCAACGATTTTTTTTTTTCTCCTGTGCTGGTCCCGGTGCATAGATTTTATTTGGACTAATTCGGTGTGAGGACATGACGAGCTGACTTTCATCTGTATAGGCTCTCTGAAATCCTTTGCACATTGCATAATCGTATCTGGCCATTGCCCTGAATTAAAACGGATTTGTCTCTCCCTCCATATGGTGTATCATAGACATAAGTGGAGGAACTGCTGTGAACTACAAGTACTATGTAGGGTGCTTGAAACACACTTGCATTACTGAGCTACTCTAGTTGGAACATTGTATTCACACATATAGTTATCATCGGGTATTGTAAGTTGAAACGAAAAACTATGGAGAAGTTACATGTGAAGTTGATCTGCAACATTGGAGGGCTTAAACTTAAATCAGCGAATATGTCTGACTCTTAAACTCTTGATACTGCTTTTTAGAAATATTTTATGAGAATTACCAAACAGTCCCACATTCAAACTTTTTCTAAAGGCTTGAATGTTTTCCTTTTTTTTTAAGGAACAGTAAATGAATCATTTAAGAGTGTCAGTTGGATCAAAGTAGCGATACGTTTTTGCAATTTAAACAATAACGTAATTACATGAACTGATAATAGAAACATTGTTAGTTGCAACCCTACATCATTGTCATAACCAGCAGACCCAATGATGACATTTCTTATCAAATAGTAATTACAAACTGCATGAAAAATGAAATGGAATTTAGAAATGAAAATGTGGCAGGTTTTAATGCTACAGCAGCATGTGTCTGAGCTACATACTGACTATAATGATAATGTATCTGTGTGGTGTTGAGCTTTTAAAATCTAACAGTATACTTATTTGCTGTATATGCAAAGATTAAAAAAACACCCAAACAATTTATTGGCTAATTAAAAGGAGCAATACCACAGTAAACAGGAATTTTACTTAAGATGTAAGGGTGCTCATTGTGCAAAACAGTCTCTGTTGTGTCTCTGTTCTATATTAGTATGTTTCAATGTACTGAGCCAGTAATTATTGAACTTGCACGATAGCAACTACCAAAACCCAAATAAGTTTTATTTCTAACTGCAGCTAAATAAGAGAGTACACATTGTAGTTGATCTTATCTGAGGTGCTTATATAAAATCTGTCTTAAAACTAAGTAAAGTTTAACCTGTTAGCAAAACAGCTAGGTTATTGTGTAAGAGACAACAGATATGTATACAGACTGAACAGACTAAAGGTCAACTTTGCAGTGGTGCTGATGTTGGAGAATGTTGGCAAAACTGTTGTTGAGTCAGCAACTTAAATACACATTGGGTTAATGGTGTAATACACTCAACTGCAAGTTTTATACTAGTATATGGTTAATTTGTTCGGTGTTTGGTGCTGTTTCAGCTAGGTGAACTGTTTCAGTACTTTCAGTACTGTTTCAGTTAGGTGACTTTATGATTATTTTGAAATTTGAAGTTTAGGCTGCTTTTCAAATTGTATTGTTTTTGTTACACTGCGATGTATAATAATATTTTATCTAGTCAGTAATATGCATCAATAGGGTTAAGCTAACTTGCTAGAAAGAGACACCTCCCTGTTCAATATTGTACAGTTCAGAAGCCCCACTGTTTGTTGTCAGAGCCAGATAGCTGAATGGCTGAGCACATACCACATAACCACAAAGTCCGTGGTCCAATTCCAGCTGGGTACCTTTGCATGTCGTACCCCTCCCCTTGATTTCTGTCTGCCTGTGTATTGTACTATCCCATAAAGACTAAAACTGCTCAAAATATATACATATATATTTATGACAAAAAGCAGCAGGTCCTTATTTTGAGTTATAATGCGTAAATCTTTGGTTATAAAAGTTACTGAAACGACAATTACTGAAACATCCAACTGAAAAATGCTCTCTGGTTAACAAGTTGTTTCAGCTTCAGCTAAGTGAACCTATTAAACTGGCAACAAATGTATTCAACTTAACTATCCGGACTCATTTCTTTAACCTTCTACTAGATGCAGATTTACTGGTCAGTTTGGGTCCCAAAACCAGGTTTGAGAATAGTTGTGGAGCTAAAATCTTAATTTTTGAAGCTTCTCATACGAAAGCAGGCATATTGTTGATGTCAAATTGACTCAGTCATAATACTGTAAACATATAAGATCAGTAAGGGACATAAGCCAGTACTATGATTAGCAATCATTCTAACTAGGTGTACCTCAGCTGAACCTGTAGCCTTTTTCTGTATGTGAAGGATCTCACGTATGCACATACCAGCAGTGTCAAAACTCTCCAACCTCTTGCTGTGTGAGATACGACAGCACGCGTAAGACGACCCATAGTTTTTAAATGGATGGAAAACATGCAAACACACCGCAGTCACAGCCGTGTCATAACCATGCAGCTGCCTGCAGTGTGGGATTGTTGCTGCCAGGTCAGTGAGTGGTTGTTTTAGATTCTGTGGACAAAGGCCAAGCTAAACCAAATGTGTTCCAAATCTCTCTAAAGCTGGACCCACACTGCCAGAAATTCACTAGATTTAATCTGTCAGCTTGTACTCACAAATGTATGGAAATATGTTTCATAACCTCAATTTTATTGCTTAAAATGTAAGTAGCTTTTAAAATTAAGTACTTAACTCTCAATTTTTTGCAGGAAGAGACTAAGAAAAAGAACGAGTTGACATTCTTCTACCATGTTCTGTGGTAAAAGGAATGATAAAAGCACTGAAATTGCATAGAAGTACAATGACGCATACTACTAATACAAAGAGATACATTAATATCTAACCAGAAGCCTTGCAGCAACATCTCCTGGTGCACATTAAGCCAAAACAGGCTCAAGGCAGTTTCACACAGTGTGGCGCTGACCTAGCCCAAGGATAGTGTAAATGGAGATGGTCCATTAGGCAGCTGAAATAACAAGGGTTTTTACTGTTAAAAAAATCTTTTATTAATGTGTTGTTGACTTTATCTACTTATATCAGAGAAAATTCCCCACAATAGCATTCTACATTTAAATCCTGGACTTGAACTGTAGTAAAATACTCTAATCAATAGTTGAAAGAATGATTTGTAAAACATTTTAATTTCAAAGACTAAAAGCTGCAAGCCAATATTTCCAATGCCACTTACATGCAAAAAGTAGCTAATGTGACTAACTAACACTTCCACAAACATTCTTTACCCATCAGTCATCTTCACTTTTCATTTCATGGTAAGCACAAAAAATAGCAAGTAAGCTTTTTGATGATTGAATAAACAAGCCAAAGACCATTTATTTGGCACTAAGATTTGCAGACTGAAGACTGTTAACAGCGTTTAGACTTGAATTCTCATCCACAGTATTACAATTCTGAAAGTTGTCTTGAGAGTACAGCTGAAACTACAAGTCACCTAGTAATGAGTAAGTACTCAGCAGAAAAATATTTGGCAACTGTATTCACAGTCAGTTTTTTTCAATCAAAATCTAATCAAATCAAATCATGTTCAGTGTTCAGAATTGCTTCCAGTTGACTCTTAGACAAATAAAACGTAATGCCTTTTAGGAAAGTTAAACTGGTGAAAACACAACGTACAGATGTGTTGAAAAAAATAGAGATTGGAAATCTTTGTTGCAACGGCAAAAATTCATTTTTTTACAATGATATTTTTATCAGTTATGTCAATGAACACTTATTTTCATTGAATTAATTTAGTAATTTTATAAACCCCTCTAAACTGCCAAAATACATTTAATGAACACACCTTTCCTTGCTTTGAACCCTGGATAAAGCCTTAGGGCAATGCTCCTACTGTACAGTATCTGTTGAATGTGTGTCACAAGAGAGATTGCAGTGTTATGAAAGCCACATGACTGGAAATGCAGGATGACAAATTGTCATAGCCTGTCTCTATAACCTTGTAGCACCATTTTCTACTCTGGTTGATGAATCTTTGCATTAGACTAAGCCAGGGATTTTCTTTTCTTTTTTCTTTTTTTTTGAATACTTCTAAGAGAATTTGTGATACGGAAGCCCCAATACTAAACGTCCCTCCGCTCTTAAGTCTCTTTATGTACTTTTATATCTGTGTATTAAAAATGTTTAAAAGTCCATTTATTTACGTATGCTTTTCAACTTAACAAACAGTGTTAAAATTTTAAATGAAACTGAAATGAACAAAAGTAAGCATTAAAAAAATGACAACTAATAACTTAACCAGTCACTTCCTGCTTGGCCTGTGAGAAAATTCCTTGAACTGTCATTTTTGCCTGGTCACTGTTTGCATGCTCTTGTCTGCTCACTTGACAGGGTACTCTCACAGCTGGTGTTTTGATCTATTGTTTACACAGAGTCAAGCACTTACAGATGGAAATGACAAGACTTGTACTTACGTGCGTAAGCCATTTATGTGTTAATTGAGTCTCATTCACTCTATGTATAATACAGAAAATATAGTTTATTCATTGAGATTTAACAATGGGTTTGGGATTTCCTCATTGATTCACTGTAGTCTCACTTCCTCATTGCACTGCTATTGCTTCAACGGACTTGTCCGACATGTACAGAATGCAAAGACAACAGATGGAGAGAGATCTTTTTTTAATGCAGCAAAGGCAGAAGCATACTTGTGGGTATTTTAGACTGCAGTACTCTGGAAATTTCCATCAGCTTGAGACATAGGAGAGAGAGTTGATTTTAATCAATACTAAATCAATAAAGCTCAATGTCATCGTCTCAGACAAGGCTGGGCCCTGTGACACTGTTGGGCTCTGCTGGTTTAGATTGCACCTAATCCCTGAATCACTGATGTGGCTGTGAATTGTAGTTAAATGTTGTTAACAACTGTTAAACGCAAAGTACGACCAAGATTTACTGTTACAGTCATAGCCTAAAAGTATCCTAACCCCTCTTTTATGAAGTGAACCAAGATCTCAATTGGCCTTCATGTTATAAACCTAGATTACATTGCACATAATCAAATTTTAGAACTATTAGTCATCTGCAAAACCTTTTCCAAGTAAAAGCATCACAAAGTGAGTGAGGAATACGAAAAAACCTGCTTTATTTTAGAAGAGTTTCATCTTGAACTTCACCTGTATGGGCAATATGAAGCCATATGAAGTTATATAAAATTGTCAGCAAGTATTTTGCAATATTCTGAATTCTACTTAAGCTGATCTTTTTAACATTAACAATGTTGCACATTAATAAGAATGATGAAAATATGATCATATTGCATTCTATCCAATTTTGCACCAGTGTTGTAAACTTAGCTGAATTAGCCAAAGTTGATATTTTTGTCTTTTCTTGTATACATGAATTTTCCATCATGATATCACTGTTGCAATGTAAAATAAGATATGACAGAGAGAAATTAAAGGCCTCAGATGTTTTACTTAATATCCTCCCCCCTTAATTCATGTACAGATAATGCATTCATAACATTCAGTGGGATCTGAGCCTAAGTGTTGAAAACTATGATTACAGTTACTTCACACAAGTGTTGAATGTAACTTAACTGAATAAAACCTCTATATATTATTAATGTCCACGATTCATGTTTATAAGATTCATTTTTATTTGACACAGCTTAATTGTCTAAAACTCATGAACATTTAACTAACATGGTCAAAGGAGCTCTTTTTACCAGAGAAGCTTAGTTTATTACTAAAGTCGTGGAACATCTGTATGAACTCTAGAGACAAATGTGTAGTTGACCATAACCTCTAAATGACCAACAGAAATTACTGTACAGAAGCATTATGATTTTAGTCTTAAAAACAATAATCGAAACAATGATCTAAAGATTTACTTTGGCTATTTTAAAAAAAAGTGTAAGTGGTAATTGTTTTCAGAGTCAGTATTAGTGAAAGAAAGAAGGGAATAGATGAAAAAGGTGGAGGAACCTTTCTTAGCCAGATAAACACCTTAAACAAGAACCTGTTTACACAGATAGTACCCAAGCAAACTTCATGCAAATGTCCAGAGCAACACACTCCACTCCCACAGCTGCCGTCACAGATCTTCATTTGTTTCCACCGGAGGCGTTCAAACTTTCTGCAGAATCACTGCCCCTCAGGTTAGCTAAAAATAGATCCAATTTTACTGTTTCTCTTCAAGAGCATTTGTACAGGAGTATTCATTAAAAAAACATAGTTTGGGTTTCATTAAAAGTTGAAAATGATTAAGTGGAGTATAGTGAAGCAGGCTTGAGAAGATAGTTCAGAGAAACTCCCTTTGCCCTGCACAAGTGCTGTTAACTGAAACATCTAACGCTGTCAGTTAAAAAGTGGCAAGTAACCTTCATCTGCTAAAGGCTTTTATTGAAGCTGTACAGTGTAATTATGAACTTAAACATTATGACATTATAAACTTTAAAAATAAAACTTTTCACCTAATACACTAAATATTTCATCTTTCTTATTAATTATATATTATGGTATATACATTAATTGTAGTTGGCTGGATTGGTCTGAGCGCATTGGATAGGTTTTAGTCTTGTTCATTCCCATGGGCAAGTTCATTGATTGGAGCTTCAAGCTTCAAAGAAATAGTTTAAAAAAAATCAGGATGAATAGTTTGACTGATTATTGGTGCCTATTCGCTCCTTTTTTTACACTGCATAATTTAAGAACAAGTCTGTTAAGATTAATTATTTTTGTTTGTTTTCCCACCAAAAAATAAAAGAATCTGCTATAAGAGATAAAGATAACAAGGCCGGAAAAAGGCCCATGTCCCCTGAAGACGTGCTGATTAATTTATCACTGGCAGGGCTAGCCTGGGAAGAGCACCTAAAATAGGCTAGGGCAGTGAACTGCTTCTCCTGATTCAAGGGCAAACACTGGCTTTACTGCCTCCTTTTTGTCCTGCTCTGCCTTTATTTACCTCGCTTACTCTTTTTATGCCTGTGACTTGCTTTTCCCTGCTACTTTCTCTCTAATCTTTCTCAGCCATTCCTTCTGATGCTCTTTAATTCTCCATAGTGCTGCCTCTTCTCTTTTATCCTCCTTTTCATCCATCTGTATCCATGCCTCCCGGCCTGACTTGACCTGCTGGTAACTGCCTATAAGACATTGTAATTTAAAAGCTCAAAGCAAATGCTGATCCACTATATTCTAAAAACTCAACAGTAAAACTTGGGTTAATTTGTGTTCTTAAATTAGTCATTTTTCCACTTAAATTGCTAATATATTCAGCAATATTTAGTGATTTGATTTCTTTTCCTACACCAGAGTAAAATAAAAAAAATTGGGTAACTCAAAAAATTTCACTCTGACTACAGCTAGCTTCACTTATATCTTTTTTTTTGTTGGATGTTATCATAGTTGTTGTTTACCCTCAATTAGAAGTAGGCCTGTTGGTAGTAAGGTCAACTAATTATTGACAAATGACACAGCGGTAGAGGTCACATGTGACAGAGTTCATTGTGAGAACAGCACAGATAGTCAGGCTAATAGACAGGCTGTGATGTGAGCAGCGTTGCATGGTAAGCCAACCTAAAGACCAAAAATATCATGTGGTGTTTGCGTCCAGCCACCATTATCTGCAGATTCAGGACATGTTTTATGTCTGTAGGTTGCTTTTTGTTCACATGGGTGTTTGCAAGGAGACCTTGAAGGTCAAACGTTGCATCAGAAAAAATGTTAGGTAGTGGGAAAATCTTGGTGTGTGGGGACAACCTCTCCTTTGTCCAAGTAAACTAACTGACACTTAGGTTGAAATACAAGCTCTGTGGTTAAGAATTGTGTATGTTGACCGTTGCCTATGAGGTGTATGTCTATATTTGTTTGTGGGTTTCCTCTCTGTTTTTTTCATTCTGTGAACAACCAGCTATTTGTTTTTGATGCAGTAGACTGATGCAGCTGTTTACAGAGTTCTTGTGCTGCTTCATATCAAGCATGCTGTCGATGGACTTCTTTTATGCAGCTCCTTCCCCAGCAGTTCAACATCCTGGATGGCTAACTTATTAAAAATTTGTTGAAAATTAACAAAATCTCCATGAAGAGACTCATTGTAAGTAGAATGTAGCAATGTGTGAGTTTTTTCAAGATAAAAATCTCAGTTTTGAGCACTGTATCACTATTTGTAAATAAAACAGCATTAAAAGTATTTAAATTAAACTCTGAAGATACAACACACAAGACATTATTCCATTTGGCAAAGTTTATTCGAAATACTGTCAATCTAAAAAAATGTTTTCTTATCCTGTATGCCATCTTGTTCTTACAGAAGAGAAACAAATACTTCCAATTGAACAGTAGTTTGTATTATTTTTCGAACTGTCTGTTTGTCCTTTGAGCTCCTCATCATCAGTGGCAGTGGTTGTTCTTGGCTCCTTTACAGATGAGATCAGTGTTGCATTTCTGCATTTAATGTCTGTAGGCATTTAATGTCTGTAGGCATTTAATGTCTGTAGGTGCTTTGACTCATTTTCACTTTCACTTGTATTTTCTTTGCAGCATGAAAACATATCACAACAACCTCCAGCACTTTTAGAGCTGATTGACTCTAAAAAATGTACTTTAAACTAACTAGGACACACCTACTGGCCTGTCAACAATAAGCCTCCTAACATTAATCACTGAGGTACTTGCCTCTCTTGGTTTTAATTCGTATTTGTCTGTTACAGAAAGTTCTGGGACACAGTATGACAGTTGGTTTTCATTCCTTTGTGACAAAGCAGATAAGGCCAAAGCAGATAAAGATCTCATGTCATGTCCAGTGATTGATGGAAGAGATTTGTGTTTGTTTGTTCCTTTGCTCATATAACCCACACTTCCTCATGCCATGTTTGCCCTTGTTTGTATTGTTTTTTAAGGTGTGTACTTGTTTGGATGGAAATACTTGGAAGTCATGCGTTGTATCAGAGTCATGGGATGTATGTTTTTAAAATGGACCCAGTAACTCAGCAAAGTAGTCACATCCAGAAATAGCAGGCATTCGTTCTCTCGCTCAGTGTTTGGGGAGATTCAGTGCAGAGTTCACTGGTCAGGTTTTCTACTTATTTTTTACCTTTTTAAGCTTTCAAGCCACCAGAGTCGATTGAGTAACTAGTGTAGGGATCTGTTTATTGTCAGCAAAGAACATTTTCTCTTTTCTATTTTGGTTTTACTTTGTACAAACTGATATATATTTGCTTTGAAGCATTGTTGTTAGCTCTTTTTCTCACCCAGGGGGATTTTAGGCTTTGATGCAGGAATCTGATCAATCTTCACTTCTGAAGAGGATTCCTGCTGTCCAACCTTTCTGACTGTGACTTTCCACTTCCATGATTTTGGTTGACCATGACAGTTTGGCCAGTGATGATTAACTATGCTGAATGTATCCGCTTTGATCACTTTTATTTTTGGGTTTTAGCAGTATGATGCAAGTTAAAGGAAATCTGCTGATTTATTTAGAATCTCTTGTAAATATTTAATCTTGTTTTTGGTCGTGTACTTTGTTTAGATGGAACTGCGGCTATTTGGCAGTTCACAGAGTATTCATAACAGGGTTTTTATTCTCATATGTGATGCATATAAAATCGTCCTTATGAAATATGAATCTACACTTCCATTTGTTGAAACACAAGGTTCGCCTACATCTGCATAGTTATTTCAATAATTCTTTTCCAACAAATGACAAAAGGGATCTTTTGCTTAATATTATATAAACTAGAACGTCAGGATATGTTTTTGGTTATTTTGATAATCTAGCACTGCTTTTTAGGAAATAGTCTGGTTTCTTCCCATTCCTAAATCTTACCTGTGTTAAATTGTTCCTCTTTGTTTTCATGCTTGTTTGTTTCGTAGTCAGTCAACTCACTGACTCATGATAAATAAACCACCTGTCAAGTTAAATGTCTCCCTGAAGAATACCTTCCAAGGTCAAACATTATTTCATTCATTTCAAGTATGTGAACCTCTCTGTTAAAGGAGTTTTGCTGCTTGAACTGTTGCCACCCTGCAGACTCATATTCCGGCCTCATCTTTGATTGTGTGCAGGTGTTGCTTTTAGACACCAACTGAAATCTGATATAGAGTAGGCTGCCACCACGGTTGTAAAACCATTATTTAAAAACTTATTGTGAATTGATACAGGTACACATTTCCAAACTATTCTATACTTTCTTTTGTAATCTTTTTTCCTTGACATTTTAGATTTATTTGTACCCTCTGTCTTTTAGAACTTGAAAGAGATGGTGAACTGTTTATTTAAGCTTTTTTTTTTCATTTTTTTCATTGTTTAGTCGGGAAAGCTAGAGAGGTCACAGATAACTGGTAAGAGAGAGGGAGATTGATGTGGAGCAAAGGGTTGCCAGGTGGAATTGACCTCGGGGCCAAACAGCAAGGACATGTAGACACCGTTCACAGGACAGCCACTCTACCCACAGAGCTACATGGCTTCCCATACATGGTGAAATTTTTCTTTGTTGTAGTTAACTACTACAGGATGACACAAAACATGTGCCGTCCTCTCTTGCATGTGATAGACAAACTTAGTGATGCTCCCAGCTCCAGGGAAAGGCCATTTTGTGGAATTGGGGACTTGACTTGATGATTAGTGACAGTGAGGAAAAAGATGCAGTAGGTTGTATTCTTCGCACACTGAGCACCTAAATTAATCTTTACAGTTATTTTCCTGTTTAGATTTTGGGACAATAGCAAGTGAAATACTTGCACTTCACCCTTAGTCAGATAATGTTTAGAAAATCTAAGACTGACAACTAGATCCATAAATTTGAAGGCTTGTCAAACTGCAAAACACTTTAAAGCTTTGGCTACTATTAAAGAATTGTGCAACTCTTAAAAGTTATCATGCAACAGTACATTATCTATAGATGATTGTTAAGTTAATGGTAGAATTACCGGTTTCTTATTACCCAATATCTCCAATAAATGTGCACTCGCATCATTAACAAATGACGGCATAATTTGGCATAACCCTGTACCGTCACCATCACTTTGTCAATGCTGAGGCCTCACTGAAATAAATGAGATTACAAGCTTTTGTGACATAGCTTTAGTCTTTCTTGTTCTTTAGTTGCCTCTCCCTTGTACACTTTTCTCTGTGGTCTCATATTATAAGTCGGCCCTTTTTCCTTCTGGTTCTAAGTTTTCTCTTTGACTCTCACTCTTTTTTTTCTCTCTCTCTTAAAGGCCGCCTTACTTTCTCTCCTTCTAACAATGTCCCTCATTGTTGAGCAGGAGGTTGTCAAGCATGATATCTGGGATTAAAACACACAGAGAGACAGACAGAAAAACTGACAGAGACATTCTAGACTGTTCCATTACTGACCAAATCCTCACTACTGAGACCTTTTAGGGTCAGTTTTCATGGCAGACAAGGCACTGGTTTGGGAACATTCAGTTCTCTAATCTCAGATGGTCATTGTCCTCATCTGTCTGTTAAAGTATGTTGAGCCAGGCTTAAACAGAACTACCCTTGTTAAAAAGGTGTCGACATTGTGGTACTCTGTGATACTGTCGAACTGTGCACCATAAAAATCTTTATCTTAATCACATGTAGTAATTAGTTTATGTTTTCATATTCACCAAGCTTAGAACAAAACCATCTGGTGTGTGGTACCTCTTTGTTTTTTATAGGCCTCAATCAAATTCAAGCATTTTAACTCCAAAAGTGGGATTTTCACCGGCTTTTAAAGAGGCTTAGAAACTAACAGTGCCAGCTCAGTTGTTTTTGGAAAGAATACATCAGCAAGCTTTATGAGCGAACATAAGACTTCTAAAACAGCCATGTATGACCCAGTGTATTAGGAAAACTTGAAAATAGTGCAGCTTTTCATCCAGAAACACATACAGAATTGTAAGGTTGGTTATCCTTTCTTTAATATCTATTGCCAAGAAGCTGAAATATTATTAACTGAAAAGAAGTTCCAAATTACTGTATTACCAGAGAAATACATTTTGGAGATGGAAAAGGTCAAATTAAATTACTTAACCAGGAAGAGGTGCAGTTCTGAATTCTGTCGGGTTCAGTTTAAACATGCATTTATCCCTGCAAAGACAGTGGTAAATTAGAGGCTTAAACTAGATTAAAGCTATTGTTTGGCCTTATGTAATATAGGTTTGTTAACAGTCTGTAGCAAAATTTGGGACTATATGATGTGCACTCAAGTAGTGTTAGTAAACTAACTAGAGTGGATTTTATTTTAAATTTTGTTCGGCCTCGGTGAATGTACATTGAGAAGAAGTTTTTTGCTGTCGCACCATAAAAATACTCTGATGCTGTGTCTCTGTCTAAAGGAGAGCTTCCTCCATGTTGGCAGAACAGTCAATCCTGCCTCCTCCTGTCGACCAATGACTCATACAAATGTATTACTCAAATCTGAACTAATAACAATAAAATGATAAAAAAAACTCTGTGCCAAAATTCTTCTGAAAGTTGCTTGCAGGTGGAAACAAAGTCAAGCTTTCTAACACATTTGGTTTGACAAAAAAATGTGGAGGAGGCCAGACCAGAGCCATGTAAGGTAGAAACTAATTTGTCAGTGACCTTAGTGCCGTCTGCACTTCAGAAAGGTTAATAATCTGACTCCTTTTATTTCTGTGTAGCTCAATAGTTCCAACATTGTACCAACACTCCTGATGTTCTCCTCAGAGCTATCCATTATATAAATTTATAGATTTATAAGCAACCTTGTACGTCTGCTGGGATTATATGTGCTATATTACATAAGGAGCTTTAAAAGACAGTTGGCTGTAAATGTGCGGCAGCGCCTTTATGATCTTTGCAATAAAATAACAGGTTTTTAAAGAGCTTAGGCACTGAACTGAATACTAAAGAAACATCCGCTAAAAGCTGTGACTCTGAATCTAGAAGTTCTGCTATCTATTAGCTGATTTTTTAACTGTTTGAAAATTGTATGAGGCGCCTTGCGAAGTGTAATCATTTAGTCGTGTAACTTTTTCTATAAAAAACATGATACTGTCATTTGTCCTTTATTTTCAAAATAACATACTGATTTATAAGAGAGAGACAGACACTTGCAGAAAAGAAAAAGAAGTACAGGGAAGGTTAAAGAGAAGAAAAGACACCTTTCTTAATCCTTGTTCCTGCTCAAGTCCTCTCTGCTTCTCTTAAGGGAATGCAGACTAATAGTCTAATAACGATATAATGTTGCTGTTCCAGAAATTATTTCCATAAAATTAAAAAATGGGCCTAATAACAGTAATTTATCATTCATAGAGGTTTCCTCTCTTTCATGCACACTTGGACAAACCAGTGCAAACCACCCTTTCATCTCATCGCAGGGTTTATTTGACACATGCTCTTGAAAGCCTTGTCAAGGACACACACACATGTAAGCCTGTAGCATCCTTAAGACATTCATGCACACGGCAGCATACACACTCTCATATTGAAGTTGCATTGATTAACAGGCATACATCTAACTTACACAAATTCAGAGTGACATTTTGCTTACATTCTGCTACAGATGGGCATGTACAGACATGCAAAACACACACACACACACACACACTGGCACAGCTTTCTAGCTTAACCACTGTCAGTGTAATCATTATTGCCTACAACTGACGACCTGACGTTTCAAACCACAAAGCAGGAAGACAAGATTAGAGAGAAAGGAGGGAAGAGAAATTTAAATGGGAGACTAGTTGGTTAAAAAAGAATAGAAAAAGTAACATAGACAAGAGAGACATGAAGAGTGCAGACAAGCGAAGAGAAGAGATTTCCTTGAGATTAACTTGAGCTTTCTTCAGCCAGTTAAGGAACACACAGACATGAAAATAAAGACACAAACATGAATTTTAGTGCTTTGATTCTGATACAAATGATGGTGAGAAAGTTGGCCTTTATTTTAGTCTTACTTGTACTTAGTTAAAGCTTAAGCCAGAGTGGGGCTCTGTGGTCACTGTTGACAAATGTTATTTCTCTGCTAAATCTCATGTTACCGTATGTACATGATGAGGGAATAATAAGGTTAAGAACTGATATTCTGCGAGATGATTTCCTTGCTTTGTTTTATTTGAAATTAAATGCTTCACCCTCATTTTGTGTCTAACTGGTCAAACTTATAAAAGGGTTATGCATTTGGTTTGCATTTACTTGATTATATTGCGTTAATTCCTTGTGCCTTTTGGTTTTGAGTATTTACTTTGAATATGGGTTTGCTGACTCTTGTCTGTGTGTTAACAGTCTGTAGCCATAATAAGAAAGGAGTGGTAGTTGTCCCTTTAAATTTTATACTTTATGATGAATTTTATTTCTGTTAGATTAGTGTGAGTCACAGTAACTTGTTATTGTGTATATTAATTATGTTTTTTGCTTTTAATTTTTATTCAGCAATGGCTGTTGTGTTGTGTTGTGTAAGTGTGTGTACTTCAATTTCCAGGATATAAGATATTCTGTGCGTGACGACACAGGAAATACTAAATAGCTGATATGCTCATATGGCATAGCACTTAATATTTGTGTTACCCACAGATGTGGGTATGTTAAAGTGACTGTCTGTGTTGACTAGGCCAATTTATCTATTGATCAGTGTAGGTTGCTGTTTTTTATTGGGTTAAGTTTATATATTAGGTGTTTTTTGTCATTTGTGGCAAATTACTGATTGTGGCAGCCTACAACCAATCATTAATCAGATGGAGCAGAAGTGATTAAAATCTAAATGCTACCTAGTTTTACAGAAAAGGGCTGTTGCTGTTGCTACTATAAGTGACAATGCATTTTTTTCTGTGCACCATAATATTTTTCTCAGCAAACACTTGGCAACAGGTGCTGAGAAGATCACATTTTAAGGCTCTCAGTATGTCACAGCCTGAAACTCTACTGCATTAACCTAAATAGAAAAGGGCAATTTAGATGTTTATGAACATACCAGGAATTGTTACTTAAAATACTCCATCTTTTTTTTCTCTCTCTTCACCTCTGTCTCCACCCCCACCCTTTCTTCTCTGCCCTCTTCTTCTCTACCATTATCTCCTTGTCTCTGTTCCTCCCTCTTTCTTTTCTCTCTGTCTCTCCTCAGTGTAGTTAGAAGGGATCCTGCAAGAGGGATTAGCGGTCCGTCAATGAGGAACTACCGGCTCATCTTCTGCCACAACCTGAAGCAGCCCTAGATGGTTCGGTGGTTCATTGGCCAGAGGAGGAGAGGATAGGACACACTTTCACTGCTACACGGTGAGTAAACACAAACGTGCAGGCACATCTGTTGCCCATGTTAAAGTTTGTCTTGGAAATCTTTGCTACTGATCAGAATCTGGAGGTAGTCTGTCATTTAGCCTTAACAACTAGCTATTAAGCTGTTAACTATCTGTTTGAAAGTAAAAAGTGCAACTAGAATATTTTTCTAATAGATTCACGTCTAGTTGGCCTGTCTAAGCAACATAGAGTCAGCATTACACACGGTGGTGCTTCTCACTTAGGAATCCATCCTTGACAAAACAAAAGGATTTTATATGGGATACAGAGAGATAAGG